>VDFB02056351.1:38973103-39084664 GCA_007258455.2 Sequoia sempervirens | reverse complement strand
CAACCTCCAAAAGGTCAAACTTGATATCCTCCCAAAACTCTTGGAATAATTCAATAGGAAACCCATCAGGGCCTGGAGGTTTACCTTTCTTCATTTGGAACACAATATTCTCCAGCTCAACCAGAGATATTGGTATTTAATAAGAGCATCGTTTATATCCTCAGTCACCAAAATAGGGATACAAGCTAAGATGGACTTCTTCACCTCACAAGTTAGGGGAGAGTCATCCATAAAAAAATCAGAAAAATATCTGATAGCCTCTCTTGAGATTCAACAATAGTATAAAGAAGATTCACATCATGAGCTTGAATGGAAGAAATAGCATTACCCTATCTTCTATCCTTGACTAAATTATGAAAGAAAGAAGTGTTTCTATCACCTTCTTAGAGCCACTCAATACGAGACTTTTGCTTCCAAAAAATTTCCTCGCAAAGCTCCCATTCCTCCAACTCGACTCAACTCCTCAGATAGTCCCTAGTCACAAATTAGATGTGCAAAAGAATCCAATTGTTCTTGAGCTCTTCTTTTAGCCTAGAAAACATTGCCAAAGTGATGTCTATTCCAACATTTCAACATATATTTTGTAAACTAGAGCCTTTTAGCAAAAGAGTACATAGTAGTGCCAAAGAAATTTTGGCTTTCCCTTCCCTCCATCTGGAAAAAGATCATGAAGAGAAGCATCCCGAAGCCACATAAGCTGGAACCTAAAAGATGGCTTCTTCGAAGAGGACCTAGATGGAGAAACTAAAAATTTAATTGGCTAATGGTTTGTACCCTGCCAATCTAAAATTTTAGAGCTTGTCACCCAACTATTAACCACCAAGAAGCTGGAAACTAAAAACCTATCCAATATTTCTGAGATAGCATCATTCCTAGACCTCCTGTTGTTCCAAGTGAATATATTATTGTTCCCAAGTTTTGATGTTCACCAAATGCAAATCAGCCATATTGTCTCTAAGAAGCATAACAGAGGAATCCAATCGACCAGTACCCCCCTTTCTCCTCCAAATAATAAATTGAATTAAACTATCTTAACATCACCCATGGAAGAAAAGGTTCTAGGGAATGAACATATCTAATATGAGCCATCAAATTAACTTTACCAAAAAAAATCATAGGAGCATAAATATTAGAGAAAATAATTTTCTCACCAGACTCCAATCCAATAGTAGCAAAGGAAATAGAATGCCGACACACAATCCACCAAGCAGGAGCAACTCGACGTGGATCCCATAAACAGGCAAGGCTCCTAGAGCTACCTTTCACTCCCACACACTAACACATACCACAGCCCCAAATCTTACTGGCCAAGTTCATTAAACTACAAAAAATCAACTTAGTCTCCTGAAGAAAAACCACATCCAGAGAATGCACCTGAATCAAATCCCGAATAGCCTTTTTTCTAGGGATGCTATTCATACCCCTCACATTCCAGGAAAGCGAAATCATCTAATAGATTGGGAGAAGTGAGCATCAATAGTCCTTATCGAGCTCGATTCCACTTAAAGTTTCTCCAATTAACTTAACTTTTCTTGATCCTTCTTCAGCCCTGCTTTTCAGCGGCTTCACCGGAAGCCCTTTTTAAGAGGCTTACACGTTTGCAGAGCCTAACAGTGTGAAAGAAGCCTTAGATGTACAGTCTCCTCTACACCTTTCTTAGGAACAAGAATCAAATAGTGTACACCAAGCCCCAAGTGTTATCTGAGCTAAAGGAGCCCCACCATCAAAATTAAGTGAGGGAAAACTCAAAACCATTTTGAGCTATAGGGCTCATTGATAAGGTTCACGATTACAAAGAGGATCATGCTGGTCATCCAAGAGGTGATCCTTGGAGGAGCCATCCACACCTTACAAGTCAATAGGAAATCCTTCCTCTTGAACCAAGTCCTCAAAGCATCAAACACGTTGAACATTTCATCTTCCTATATCGTCCTTTAAGGTTCTCTTCTACCCCTTATTCTTATTGTGGGTTTTAGCTGATCATTCCTTGTCTATCTTCATCCCCTACAAAGGGCAGCTTCCCTTTATCCATATTTTGAGGCGTTTGTGACGGGGAGCCCTTGCCAAAATTATTAACCGCTCTGGAACACTTCCGCTATAGTTGACCATACTCATGATAGATTTGGAAATGAAAGGGAAAAGTCTCATAGTCCAGTTGTTGATTCCATGAGGCTAAACCAACACTCATGTCAATTGAGTTTGAAAATGGCTTACTTAGATCAACACAAACACAAACACAAGCATACGAGAAAATATTCTTAGACAGGGTTTGTTGCGATGGACCAATGGGCTTACCAAGCATAAGGGCAATCATCTATAATATATCATTCCTCCAGCATTCCAAAGGAAAACGAGGGAGGCAAACCCAAACTGGAACCCTTGAGGATAGCTCCTTAGTCGAATTGAAACCCCCATGCCAAGGCTTAATAAAAAGACTCACTTGATTGTAGAAATAAGGTCCACCTTCAAAAGCTCGATTTCGATCCGCAATGCAGGAAAAGTCCACCAAGAAGAAATTATTAGCAGCCAAAAATATCTCAAAGTCACCCGCTAGATTCCAAGTCTTTTGAACCCATGAATCCAAAAGGGGTAGAGAAAATCGCAACCCCAAAAATTTGCAAATTAACACATGATTGCTATAGTATTCATCCGCCATGAACTTTGGCTGAATAACCAAAACTAGTCAATTTGAAGATCTCTCCAAGAAACCATTTATATTGCACAAACAAGGCCCTCCACTGTGAGATGGTTCACCTCCAAAAATATCCATTATGAACCAAGCCCTCACCCCTTGGCATAGCCACAAAACACCCAACACAACAAAAGGAAGGTGAGTAGCCCACGGGATAACCCCACCCAGGCAGGCCCAAAGAGCATGCCACCCTACACTTAGTCGCAACAAAGAGAATAGAGGACAATGCCACAGAGACTGCACAACTAATAGAAGGGATTCCAACCAACAAGAACCCACTGCGGGAAAGAGAAGACCACCAGATAGAGATCAAGACAAACAACAAGGACAAAACCACTGCATCAAGCCCAACATCGATGACCAGACCAAAAGGAAATGAGAAAAAGAAACAACAAGCAATTTTACAATGAATAACACTCCACCCCCTTAGACTCACAAACAAAACCCCACCCCCACACAACAAGCACACTAGCAGAATGAATTAGGAGAGAACAGGCGTATGCACTAGCCAAAAGCGACATGCAGCTCGAGCCTCAAAGGTCACAGGATGCCATGCCGAAGCAACAACACAGTCGCACCAACATCCTTCATCAATTTTTTGAGTTTTATATTGAAGGATACATTGATGAAAAGATTCTAAAACTATATTTTGAGAACATTGCAACCCTTCAAGAGTTGGTGTCTATTTTAATTTGCTATTAAACATGTCAAGAATAAGAGTCATAATTGTTTTCCAAATTAATTGTGAGTGTTTGTATGACCAAAAGGCATGTTTGATGGTTTCTAGCTTGTGACAAAAAAGACGTTTCTAGGTGGATTGATTACATAGAAAGGTAAGGTGTTCTCCTACAACAATTTTGTAATGAATAATCTTCCATGCTAAAAATTGAGTTTTAGCCTCATCTTTTGATTTCCAAATAGTAGTGCTCAAGCTGAACCATTTGGACTTGGACCATTTTATATTCCATTTTAGATTTAATTTAAGATGAACTTGAATTGGGGGAAGGATATTAAGGTAAATAAGTTTGAGAAGAAAATTTTCAATATTATAGTCTGGAAACCACCTCCAATCCTTGAAAAATTGCAAGAAATAGGTTGTAAATAGTTTTAGTTGCAAGTCTAAAGGAACGACATCTTGCACCTTGTAAATGTCATTGATAAGATCATTGGGAAACTTGAAGTCCTACTTAAGTTGCATGTCACTTTTCCAAGTTAGAGTTGTGAATTCTCAAATGTCCCTAAATTCCTTGATGCCTTTTTTGAATAAGAGTTTGCTATGTAGCTAAGAGATGGTTGCTAAAGGTTGCTCATGAAAGCATATCAATCTATTCCACCAAATAGATGAAGCAGTGAAACTCATCCCATGACTAAGATCTTGTCCTTTCCATTCAAGAAGAGGACAAACATGCTGCCAAGCTTTCCATATTTTAAAAATTATTTTTATGCTTGAGGTTTGAAGTATTTAGCCAATAGGATTTTATCTTTCCACTCAACCTCTTTCCAGGCATTATTGGCTTTGGATATAGCAATTTTGTGCCTTATAAGAGATTTCCAAGGTGTTGCTTCATTAAGAGATCTAGTGATCCATTTAGTAATGAGGCGGATCCCTTGTATGAGGGGATCAATTACTCCTAAACCCCCTTTGTTTTTTGGTTGGATGCAATATAACCATGAAGCAATTGAAAGACCTTTTTTGTTATTCTATTTTCCCCATAGAAACCCTTTGATTAACTGAATTAGTTGATTATAATTGCTTTTGGAAGGAAGCCAACATGATGGGATGTAAACATGACTGGCTATGAGGATTTTGTTGGCAATTTGAATGCATCCAACCATAGATAAAAATTTGTTTGACCAAAGTTGGAGCTTGCTTTTTACTTTATTGATGAACCATTTCCATATTTCAACTAAGGAAACTTCTATTCCAAAGGGAATGCTCAGGTATCTTGAAATTACTCCACGATTGTTGAGTTTCCATTGTGGGGGAATCCAAGGAGGTGGATGATCAATTGAAGTCATCCAAAATTAAATTTTATTAAGAGAAAGTTGTGAGCCACTTGTTGAACAAAACAAGTCTAATACATCCATGGTGTATTTCAGTTCTTCAGAGTTTTAAATGGATAATAAGCTATCATTAGCAAAATGAGAGTTGAGAGCAACTTCATTTTCAGGTAGAGAGATACCATGAATGAAATTTTGCTTTTTAGCATGAATTAAAAAGTTTCCAAGTGCATCAATTGTGAGAACATAGAGGAAAGGAGCTAAAGGGAAACGTTGTCTTATTGATTGTTGAAGAGGAAAGGCTTGAGTAATTGAACCATTGATAGATAGGCAAGCATTAGCATCAGTAAAAAGGAGTTTAACATGTGAAATAAGGTTAGATCCAAAGCCTAATCATTTGAACATTTTTAATATAAACTGCCACCTAATCCTATCATAAGCTTTGTCAAAATCCAATTTGATAAAGAGAGAGTTTTGTTTTGTTTGTTAGCCCATTCAACACCTTCCCAAGGAAGCACCAAATTGTCAAAAATGAATCACAACTCTCTCTCAATGGATGGAAATTTTGTCAGTTGCTATCTGTACGTATACATAAATCTTATGTATCCAAACATTCAAGATGCACCATAGGCACATCGTGTATGCTGGACAAACGTTGCGAAACCTTAGTGGGCTTCGTTAGTTGGATATTCCATTGCGATTGTCTTTGTGTGAGATAGATCCCTTTTCCTAGGTTTAAATTCAACGAAGACCCATTCTTGTCAGCCATTTCTCCTTTAGTATGCATTCGTGTAGCAGAGCCATACAAGAGAGAAAGAAACTTGGGATCCAAAATTGAAATTAAATATGAATAACTTTGTTTGAAAAATGGATTAAATTTAGGAAATGATTAGAGTTTTACAATTGGCAAAATTGATTCGAATAAAATTTTCTTTAGGGTGACTTGTAAGCCAATAACCCCACTGGCTGGGCGTAAAATGTATCAGAACCAGAAAAAGTGATGCGGTTGTCTGGAGACAAATCTCCGCCCTTTCCATGCACCTTCATGCTGCTTTTGAGGTATTCAAAGCCCCGTAACCACGACAGTAGACTTGTGGGTCCATAGTCAATAGTCATGCAATGTAAGAAGTGCCCGGAAACTTCCATAGAGAGAAACGGTGAAACAAAACACGCTCTTTTTCTTCTTAAACCGGATATTAAATGGGAAGGCCAGCATAACAAAATTGTCTGAAGTTTCTTGATTTTCGTCTCTGTCAATAGGTAGAAGATGAGTGATCGCAAACCTTGGGTGTCTGCCTTATCTAAGTTGCTAGGCTATGAGGACGACGGAAGCATCATGGGTGGTTATTATATTCTTGCCGTCCTCCTAACCTTTGTGGGCTTGTCATTTGGGTGTGCAGTTGCAATTGTGTATGTGGGAGCCGACGCCTGGAGAGCATTCAAACAGAGAAAACATTGGGCTCCCGGCGACTCTCTTGTTCTTGGCGCCCTTGCTCTGCAGCTTCTCATGCTCCTCAACAAGCCCTCCTTGGGCTTTTCCTTCAGTGACAGGAGAACCAGTAACCCATTGCAATACTCTTGTGAGTACCTAAATATGATTCACAGTGAATGGATATTGATTTTGACTGGAAGAGTCTCCACCTGCGTCTTGATGGGCTGTTTGTTGCCGGGAGTAGCCCTTCCTGTTGGAGAATAATTTCTCCCACGTGATCAAACTTATAGAAGAAGCTTCTAGAATCTTCTACCACTGACCTCTGACCTTCCAATCTTCTGCCACCGACCTACAGACCATGCATGTGATTTCACCTGTTCTATATTCTGGAAAACTCCAAAGACCTCTATAAATAGAGGCGGATGCAATGTTGTTATTCACTCCTTGATGAGTCCAGCTCCGCAGAGCTGTATAGAACTGTAGGAGGCAGCATGTATTGTTTCTGGTGTATGAAGTGAGCCGAAGCTCAGTCAGTTAGTTGATGTAACTTTTGAATATGATAATTATATGGTTTCCATATTTCCGTAATTTGTTTTTGTTTTTGTCTCTGCTCTCCCCTGTTTCCTACATTCCCCTCTCCACAAATTTGAGAACTGACATGGCAGCGCTCTTCATTAGCTTTGCACTTGTTGCCGTCAATATTATTTCTCACGAGGTATTCATACTTCCTGCAGCTTATAAAATCTCTGGTTATATAGATTCTATAGATTATAGAGATTTTACAGGGTATTCAAATGATCTCATAAATCCCATAACTTATAGATGTTCGACTCCTCAGTCGAATTTAATTTTCATGCAACTGACAAATCTAATAATATTAATATCGATGGTAACTTTAGCTCTTCTTCTAGGCTGTGCTGCTTTAGCTAGTATAGGTATTCATGAAATTGTATCTCGTAAGATACCTCCACTTCTGTCTGCTTTAAAGTTAAGTCCTCATTTGTATCCACCCAAGATTCTGTGGGAAAAAATTGAAGAACAAGTGCTCAAGTCATGGATTGTAGTTCGCACTTCTAATCCTCAATACATAATTTCAAGATCAGTTCTCTCATCATCAGTCGCCCTTATCATTACCGTTTGTAATGCACTTCTAGTGTTTGAAATAGCCCGCTGCTCGTACAAAACAAAAGTATTTCCATTCGATTATGGGTATTACGTTAACAGTCCAGAAGACATTAAAACTTTATCTGATCTTTATAACTCTGACGAGGACGAATATTATCATGAAGGGTGTATAAGACCCTCCATATCAATTCCTCTCATCCTTCATTACATGGTAGTCTTTTTAGGTTCCGCAGTTATATATTGCAGATGTGTCACCGCAGCAGTATACTACCCCAGAGGCAGTGTCAGGGAACATTGGCAAATCGAAGTTTTCTGGTTAAGCCATTTGCTTGCCTTGGTAGAAAGCTCCAAAAGTCACAGGCGGGGAATAGCAGGGGAAAGTTACCTCACCAAAGTAATTGTAGGACTCTTCAGAAGCGTGAGATTGTATAGATTATTTCCCCTGATTGTCTGGTTGCAGAAATTTTTGGTTTACTTCAGCAAAGGATGTTGGTTAATATCAGAGCTTTTAGTGGGCTCAGCATCTGAAGGACTTCACAGTTTATATACAGGGAGAACTCCCGGTGAAACTCAATTGCAACTAGATCCTGCATATGAAAACTATAAAAAAGCTTGTGTAACCATGCAAGGGGAAAATAGTGTTGGGTTATTGATCGCCAACCAAACATCCATTCAAGAACTAAAGAAGCGGCTTGGAAAGGGGGAAGAAGAGGGCAAAAAATGTAATGAGTTAATTGCATTGCTCACTGATAAATCTTCGGCAGGTTTCAGCTGCCAAAGACGTCTCACGCCTGGTCTTCTCCTCGGATTGGAAGTGGAGTTAGAATTAAATGTCAGTCAACACTCTTGCAAGATGACCGCAGTCACCATACTGAGTCTCATTTTTGAGCTTTCCGCATTTCTCAATAACCAGGGTGCGCATAAAAATGTGGTAGACAAAGCTATTAAAGCTTGCTCTCAGGCATGGAATATCATGGATGTGGTTGAATATTCTGATAGTGAAGCAGCTGTGCTTATCAAAGCTGCTGACGAATTATTCCAGAAGCTAGTTAAGGAGCGCAAATGGTTGAATCACTGTCTTCCTATGAGCGATTCTGCTGACAAGACTTCGGAAGCTGCGAAAGCTGCTGTAGAAAACATGTTTGAAAGAGGCAAAGAAGTAGCGAATGCATACAATTCAAGAGCGTGGGAGGAGGTAGCAGCAGCTTACAGCTTGTGCAGGCAATGCCGAATTATAATCAATGATTATGAATTCAACACTGTGGAAGGAGTGATGGATGGACTGGAAGGGGTGTTAGCAGATGTGATCGGTTCATGCATTGCCAAGGCAGCACAAGTTGTAGCCGAGGATTGTAAAAAGTGGGCGACCAATTTGGAGGAAGAACGCATTTGGAAAGCTGCAAAAGTTGTTGGAAAAGTGAAGGCCATAACGGAGAAAACTGGGGTGATACTAGAAGCAACCCCACGCTCCGACATTGATCAATCGGCCGCTGGTAATGGGAAGCATTGTTTTAAATGGTACGAAAAATTTCCAACCATGACTTGAGAAGTTTTGGTTTGATTGTCAATTTGTCAGGATTACCATTCGCCCAGTGGTCAAGCCAGAGTCGTTAGACTGAAGTTTCGTCTTGTAGTCGAGGATAAATCGCATTTTCCTCCGGGAAGAACAGTCGTGTAGTACTTAGTCTATATTTTAATGCTTGAAGGAGATTGGATATGTAGTAGACTTGCATATCAAACTAGTTTACAAGTATATTGCTGTCCTGTTACGCGTTTATGTTAAAATTTAAATCTGCAGATGTATTGTGTTGGTGCAAAATCTCAATAAATGTGCATAACACTTTTTTTAACATAAGTATACTCTTCAATTCCAATCTATATGAGAATTATTTAAATGTTAAATTTATATATATTTCTAACTTTTTCTTTCCTTCAATAACAATACGATTCTTGTCTTGTTTTTGATTAACATAAGTTACGCTTTTAGCAGCGTTTGAACTCTCTTACAAAATAAGAATACAACAACAATCACATAAATCAAAACTTCAAACAAAATAGAACTAGATAATCTATAGCTTAAACAATGCTAGACTCCAACTCTTTGGAATCTCATAATCTTAAATCTACAATCTGAATAGGAGAAAACATAGGAACACTCTTCTTTCGCCTTTGAACAACTATCCATAAAATATTATCTTCTTAGTGCATAGACCTAGGGGAAGGGGGCGAGAGGGGTGGAGGTGAGCCGCGAGGGCGGTGGCGGGGGTAAGGAGGTAGGAGGGAGGGGTGGAGGGCGAGTGGATGTTATGCGTCCACAGAGGGCCCAACCATTGGCTTTTCACAACTAGAGGAAATAGGTTGAGAAGTTGGCAAATAATTAACTAAATTAGGACTAGCTGATTATTCACTAAAACTAAATGGAAAATAGAATCAAGTTGTTGAGATACCAAATCATGATTCATAGGAGCCAAAGGAGTCTCACCAAACTTAGAATGTAAAACTATTAGGGTAACTCAAATGCATGTTCAAACTTTTTGAATACATAGTAAGATGGTGGGAAAGAACATTTTTTTTACCAAGTTGAGGATGACTTCCAAATACCATGGGAACAATCTAAAGCCAGGTGGCCCATAATAAAGCAATGTCTACATCAAATTCACTAGAATAAGTCAGTGATTTTTTTAGTGGCTACTATTCGTCAATTCGCTAATAGTTGAAATTTGGGAATCCAAAACTGGCTAATATTTCGAGCTATAACATGACTTGAATCACCACATTTTCACAAAATTTTATTATACTTATTTAAATTGCCAAAGAATTTATTTTATTAAAATTTTAACTCAAAAATTCACCAAATTGTTTGATACATGATTAGATCAGATTTGCCTAAATTTTGATAAATTATCCTAGATATCTATATTAATTCGTCAATAGTATATCATAATTAGTAGTTGCTTTAGGACTAGATTTCTAATCTTTAGTTTGGCACCATTGATTTATAATATAATCTAATGGTCCTTTTTGTATTCCATGAGGTAAAATGTACCCATGATTTGTAATGTTCATGGGGCCCACAAATTTGGGTCTCATGAGCATTATAGATTGTGGGTAAATTTTACCTCATAGAGTACAACGAGGGTAATTATATCAATGATCTAAAAGCAATTTTGAGCCCCATGAGAATTACAGATCGTGGCTACATTTTACCTTGCAAAATACAATGAAGGTCATTATATTATATTTTAAAACAATGGTGGTAAGTAAATATTATAGTATACCCTTTAAACCGATCGATAATTTCCACCCTCTAGCCCCTACTTTTCCATGAGAATTATTTTTAGATTGGATGGATTTTCCATCATAATTAATGTATTTTCTATTATTTTTAAGATTCGCCAAAATTTTCTATTAAATTACAGTAATGTAAAAAAATTCACCAATAAAATTAATATTTTTTTGTTAAAAAGGAAAGATTCGCCAAAATAAATTAATATTTTTTTCTAAAAAATTGAAATATTTGCCAGGATTTTATATCTTTTTTGGGAGGGGTTTCTTAAAGTTATCACTAAAATAAGTGCAAAGGAAGCATGAGTAAATTCCAAATAAGTAGGGTCTACTTTCAAGAAGCTACCCAAAGCATTATCGATGGCCTCATAAGCTAATCTACACTAGAAATATAACATTAGATAAGATATTCTCACCCAAAAAAGGAATTATATTAGTATACTATTTTGGGGGATTAAAAGAGGAAACCAAAGATGAGTTAAGAGAGTGTGCAAATCCCACATTCAACCATCAACAACTAACACAACCGAGTTCTATCATCAAAAGAATCAAAATCCATCACAAAAACCCCCTTCATAAAGGTATATCTATATCTTACCATCAACAAGTGTACTCTAGTGCTTGAAAATCTATTGACGCAAATCTAGAAAAAAAGGCCACACATAGCTAAATCTACAAACTAAACCATTATTTGAATAGTAAACCTCATCACCAATAACTTCCTACCCTTGAATTACTACATTAGCAATAGTAGTAGAGAGAAGTGGCAACTAATTTTCTAGTTTTGATGAAAAGAATTCATAAAAAATCACCTCTACATAGGAAAGAGAAGGCAGTGGCACCACACAATTGGATTGTTTGCACCCACATTCACATCAAGAATGTGAATTCCTCTAGTCAAAGCATCATGCACCTTGGCTCCAAACTCCAAATCAAAAAAATGGTAATTTTAAGTGTTTAGATACATGTACCAAATCTATGTAGGAGTGAAAGCCATCTTTGAGCAAAAGTTTATTCAAAAAATTTGCAACCATTAGGAGTAGGATTAACTTTTTAGAAATAAGTCTAATAAATTATTCATAATGTGAAAATTAAATTTGGTGAAGTGCCTCCCATTAACTACACTTATATAGTTGGTCTAATATAAAATATATATTTGTATAGGTGAAAAACTTGTATTATTGATATTTTTTAATTTGTTTGATTTTATTTCTTTTTGGTTTCTAATGTAATAGCTTAGATTTTAAATGGATTAATTCTATATAAAAAAATTCCTTTATTATAAACTTTAGTCTCCATTCTTTAAGGATTCAAATCCAACCCTTAATCTTTTTATTTTATGCCTCAAATCATAGACATAAATGTGCACCAAAAACTTTTTAGAACCATAAATATTGTCTTGATGCTTTCAAAACTTAAAATTAATTATGTGCTCAATCCAACTTGATCCTAACCAATTAGTACTTGTTGAATTATGTGTAAAATATTTGAATACAAATACTTGGGAGTTGTATAAAAGGATAAAGCCATGCTTTATTTAATGATTTTTAAACACTTGCATCCAAGAGAATTTACAAAGAAATATACAACCATCATCACAAAAGCATATACATTCATAAGAACATTTATATGACCATTCTAAATTATTCTTGGTATGTCTCCAAACTTGTTCAAACACCATTGTTTCAATGTTACATAGTGGTGGTTATCCGAGTTGAATCCTACAACACTAGAGAATGCACTTGAAACCTAAACCTAGGGACCAATATTGGTTCAAAATAACAAGGAAATTATGACGAGACTATAGGTAATTTTAGGCCAATTAACAAGAGTGTGTAACTCTTCTACACATTTATCTTTATAAGGCTAAGTAATTTATTCTTAGAGATATTAACAAAAATTACGCACACCCTTCATGTAAAAAATATTATTATTTTGTTACTAAATACCCCTTACACTACCTTACTAGTTTTATAGGTCATTAAAGATCTATATTATATTAGACTAACATTAGGTTACAAGTGGAACTAAAGAGGAAAATAAAATATACCCATTATGATCAATCCCTTTATGCTTTTATTATTTCATGTTAACTACAAAACCCAACATGTAATAGTCTATGAAGATATATCTATAGACACCTAAAAACAACTAATGCATTTTCATCTTGTCATGTTATCATTTTATCGTCAATTCCTTTATCCATATTAATTATTAAATATTTTTTAATTATTTAATGAAGATAATATTTCCTCTTTTAATCCATCATAATTAAATAATTTTTAATTATTTAATTATCTTAATCTTTTTATTATATCCATATTAATTAAATTTATCATTTATTATTTTCCCTTCAACATTAAATTGAAAATCAAATTCAAATTATCTTTTGTCTGCTACAATTAAATAAATTAAAAAATAATTTATTTAAATCTAAAGTACCTTTCCCTTCAAAATAAATAAATAAAATATATTTGATTTATTTCTCCAATCATCCTTATGAATTAATTAAATAAATTAATTTAATTCTTTCAACTATCCCAACTCAATAGTTTAATTTTTTTCTCTTGACCCTATCTCCTTTATTCTCATCCATTCATGATATCAAATTGAGCGCCTGTGAATATTAAAGACTTCCATTTCATTCCCCTAGGGCAATTTTCCTTAGCCTGAGATCTATAAGGGAGCTCTAGATCCTCATTATCCAAAGAGAAACAGAGCTATCTGTGTATCTACTATGCTTTGATCCATTTATATCACCATGAAGCTATCATTATCATTAGGATATCATGGTTATTCTATTTTTAAGAGCTACCAACATATTGAACATTGAAGCTACTATCAAAGAAACAATGGAGTAAATCAAGGTAATTGTTATGATATATTTTTTAATTATTTAATTATGTGCATAAATCTTGTGCTTTATTGAGTGGTTCTTGAGTTTGAATTTGGTACTTTCATTGTATTTTTTTTATTAAGGGTCAAAAGGGTTTCGATGGGGCCCTGAAACCTAATACAAATAGGTTTTATAGGGACCTAAAACCCAAGCAAAGAGAGGGCTACCTAAAAAATAAGACACAAACCATCAACAACTAGAATAATAGCAGCCATAAAGAGAAACATAAGAAAAAATATTTGCATGAAATAGGTTCCCAAGGGGCCTTAAACCCCTTTACAAATAGGTTTTGGTAGGAGCCATAAACCCATAGATAAACTTGAGCCCCGCTTGAATCAACCAGGAATCAAAAAACCAACTACTCAGAACATCCATTTTTTATTCTAGAAAAATAGAGAGCACCACCTAAATCAGTTGGGCATCAACAAACCAATTTCTCAGAACATCGATTTTTGATCCTAGAGAAACAAAGAACAAAATGACCTATAAAACACCAAAAAGACTTTATTTCTCAATAAAACCAAAAAATCCTCACACCCCACCTTAATAGCTTTGGGATACACAATAGAAAACTACAAGAAATTAGCTTCCCTACAACACAATCTCACCCGGTACCAAAAAACCAACTCATTCTCCACCTCTAAAGGAGAGAACTCCCCTCTATTGGAGAGGATGTCACAACCACCTAATCCATCGTAGACTAAGATCTCTAGCCCCCTCAACCTCCACCTCCATAGGGGAAGCATCCACCTCAATAGAATAAGCAACTAAGGAAATCGAAAACCATCACCTCCCATCTCCACCTCAAAAGGAGAGAAATCCAACTCCATAGGATCCAAGGAGAAAACCAACACAACAACCAAACAAGCAACTGTAGTGCATCCTTTATTAAATGTAGCACTAGGACCATACTATGGACCAAGAAAAGAAGATTGAATATCAACCACAGAGCCACCATAACAACTTTTAGGCTAAAACTCATTTGGGTTTTTAATAAAATCTTGAAAAATAGCCCAACCATTAGCCAATAAGCAACAATAAGAGGAAAGAACATCTGGAATCTAGAAAAATGCTAGAAAAACACCCATCTAAGAGAAAACAATTTGGAAATAGCCCAGAAAAAGAACCAAACAAGAAACTACTCATAAGACCCGAACCTAAAGAGAACATAAGAAAACATGACCCAAGAGGGAAAATGTAACCCATACAAGAAGGAAATTGAGAGAAGTTCAAACCATAAAAGACCCAAGCAACCCCAACATGCTGGTCAAATCCAAAGATAGGAAAATAATTCACAAAACCAACCAATGGGAAGCACCACTAGTCTAGAAGAGGGAAACACAAAGGAAACCATGAAACACCCATGACAAGAGCCGCTAAAAAGGAACCACCAAATAGATAGCAGAGAGGGGCTAAGGGAAGTGTTGATGGTGTTTTCTGCACAACAACAACTAAGACAGAATATAGAATCCTGTCTCTCTTGAAAGGTAAATCTCTATCAGCAAGCCTCAAGAGATAACCCCAAGGTCTCTAGTGTTAGTTCTTGATGATGCACAAACAACTCAGTGACAAATGTGAAAATGTTGGTAATCACAATGGGACCTTACTACAAGCAAACTACTGGATCTCAATTTATCAGATCCAACAATATGATGATACTTCAATCCTAGATTTAACCCAATAATTAAAAAAATAGCAAAAGATAAGGGTTTTAAAGAGATTTCTAAATCTAATATTACTCCTAAAATTAACAATGAAAGTAACCAACACTCAAAATGGACCAATCCTTCAAAACTGATCTCTACTTGACCCAGATAAATCTGCAATCTTACAGAAAATAGTGCAATCTTCTGAGGTGTTAAGATTTTCAAATCATGAACATTCATTCAACAACCCTATTACAGTTGAAATGAACAAATCCTCACAATCAAACTAAGCACACAGAATATGGGGTCTAGGCTAACTTTGCAAAGAAACTAACAATCAGTTGGTTGCGAAAAGTATGGACTGAAGGATTGTTGCAACATTCAAGTATTAAATCACAAACATTATTGAATCAAATCTAATTTAAATATTAACCTCCTCAAAGAAATTTTAAAGATAGAAGAACAAGAACCATACCAAGACAAGAGAAAACAAGTATGGCACCAAATCACAATTTCATTCCTTGTATTCAAATTGTACACTGTAGCAACAATTCCAGATTTCTATTACAATATTTTCTTGAGAGAACCTATTTTCTAACCCTAACCCTACTCGATTCACCTCTAACTACTTTTCTCTCTTCTACTTCTCTATTCTAACTACTAAACTTTTGAACCCTTACAAATGAGGCCAAATGCCAAAATATAGAAACCCTAGAAAACCCGTCGGCCCAACAAGAGCCTTACAACATTAATGGTACAACAAACCGCCCAAGAGGGTCTTTGAAATAGGTCGAATAGGCATTAAATGCATGTCTTGTCCAAGTCGGCCTGATGGCCGTAGTGCAGTTTGGACCAATGCGTGGGAAGATAATAGGGAAGCACAAATCATGCCACAACCTATCATGAACTCCTTTCCCTATTATCTGTATTTAGACCCAGCACTTCATGAAATTTCAAGAACGTCCCATCTAGGCTAGCTACTGGTGGCAAGGGAAAAACCCTAAGTTGATACTTGATGGATGCAACTTGTTCTCTTGAGTGTTTGACTGACTTATCCCAATCCACCTTATACCCCAAATACTTATCAATACCTGCAAGGTAGGTAGCCGCATCATCTAACTAATGCTCAGAAATGGAAACATCATTAAGTGGTGCATAAACATCCTGCCACCATTTTCTCAACTGCTCTAGGCTCAAATACTCCTGCATTCCTCAATCCAACCACCCTATTGAGAAGAGTGATGGAATCATAATATTCCCTTTTTGAACTTTATCCTGAAAAATTGTTTGGGTAGTTTGGAATAGTGAGACTTGGGCTTCTCCAGCCAAGAATTGATGAACTGTTGAGACTTAACAGTTTGTTCTTCGTAGAATTCCTTGGCAGACCCCATGTTGAATGCCACCACATGAGATTTGTATGGCATATCAAAAGTTTGAGCAATAGAGATAGGGTTGAGATTTGCTATTACTCTCCCTTGAGGACTGATAATCCTTTGAGTGTCCCGGTCATAGTGTCTGGCACATTCTAGGATGAGCTCATAGCATTACACTATAGAAGGGAAACCGGCCACATGTGCCAAACCTGACTCCATCCTTGTGGCCACCAAAGGAATATCTTTAGCCACCATTCTTTCTTTGAACCCTTCATAATCCCATGATCCAACATTAGTGTCAGTCACCTCTAACCAGATTGATGTGACTTTGCTCTCAAGAATCTTGCTCTTAACGTCCATTTTGATCCTTTCTACCTCAGACATAGAGGATCCCTCCACTACCTTGCTAGATTCAGCCTGTATCCATCAAGAAAATCACAATAAAAACCATAGGAAAGTAATATTAATTCATCAATACACCATTAGAATGCATCTCATATAGACAAGGTGTTGTTAAATTTCTCACAAAATGATCACACAAATTTTGGGTTTCGGGACCATCCATGGAATCTGAGCCAGAGAGGAATTTTGGGAAATCCTGATTGATCGGATTCCAACAGAATAACTAGGAAACACCTACTTAACCATTAAACTCAATCATCATCAACCAATAAGCCACATGGGGAGTCCAAATATGACATGAAATAATCATTGAATTCATCATAAACCATAAACAAATCCAATAATCTCACGTTTTGTTACATTCCATCAGATTTTGGGAAAAATCCATCCAAGGAGGATTTCCACGAAGAATGAGCCAAATTGCAGGCTATGGAAGATTTGAGAGGCACCGAATTTCAGGAGAATCCGGGCTTGGTAGAAATCTGCAGATAAGGCGAGGTTCTAAACCAATTAGTGCAAAAGCAAATCCCTCAGCCAAAAAATTTTCATTCGGGATGAGGTTACGCCGAGGGGGGCATGTCTTGTTGACCGTCAATGAGTAAATTCATGTCGATGAGAGAATTTCTTTGGGGTGAAGTCATGGCGAACCATTTTGGTCTCACTGACTATCGGGGTCCACTGAATACTTCGGTCAGATAAGAGTTTTTCGATATGAGGTCTTGGCAAAGTTGAGGTGTCTTTCCGACCGGCGATAAACACATCGATATGACCAATGGGTAGTCAGGGCAAGGTCTTGGCGAATTTCCTTGGTCTCACCGACTAGCGATATAACATAAGAGACCTTCAGTGTGAGAAAGACACTGTCACAGTGAACATATGGACTTAGGAGGGCTTTTGGTGTAACATTTTGAGTTCGGCTAGAGGTCCCAGTGACTACGTAATGTTTCGTTGATGTAGAGTTCTATCGGTATAACCTCTGGCCGATAATATGTGGTCTCCTTGAAAAAGATTTGGGCTCACTAAGTAAGGAAGGCTTCGTTATGAAGTCCTGGCAACTATTAGGAGTCTTGCTAAAAGTGAAAGTCTCGAAAAGAGTAGTGAGCTCGCCAAAAGGTCTCTAAGTATAGATAGAGTCTTCCTGACTTTGAAGGGCGCTTGATGAGAACATAATATGTTTGGTGAAAGGTCTTGTCAAAAGGGGGAGGTCTCAGCTACAAAAAGGAAAATCAGCAAGATTAAAGAAGCCTGCTATGAGCTCTTAGCGATGAGGGTTTGTCTTGCCAACATAAAGACTTTTCGGTATGATAATTACAGTGTCTAGGCGATCAAATACAAACCCACGAAGGGCTTCGGTGAGACACAGGATGACCAATGTGACATCTCCCCGACTTCAAAGGGTCACAGCGAAGGAAATCCAGAAGGGACGGATTATCCTGAAGGGATGAAAATCCCACGTTGCGATGCAAAGTCACGACTTAACCCAAACACCATATTAATCACAAATTTCAAACATTTAAAATCAGAGCAAGTTAGGGATGGGCCTTCAGAAGGTTTTCTCCATGTTCTAGGCCTACTCAAGAGCATACTCAAGACAAATGACAATGCCCTAGGTTAAAATCCCATACATCCGCCATTACAACACATGTAAGCTTACGACTACAGTAATTCAAATGCTGACACCATGCTAGGGGAAAAAGACATCATGATTTTCAAGTAAGTTCACTAAAATGCAAATAGGCCAACAAACTCAAAAATCACTTGAGGGATCATAAATTAATCAATCGCTATGTAACCCTAGTCATGAAGCATCCAAATATTCAGGAATTCAAGTCCTAGAAGCTCTTATAACATCAATGTGCTATCCCCAATCATCAATTCAAAGAAAAGCAACCAAACACATACCATTACAAAGTAGCAATCGATCCCAGAATCAGCAAATGCGAAGAGAATGGTGCCCATGAAGAACAAGGGCACAAACGTGCAAGAAAATGTCACCAAATTGATCAATTCAAAGCTGAATGCCCCAAAATCCCAACCAATCACTCACAAGAAAGCACTTCTCAGCTCAATGAGGGAAAATAAGAAGCAGGATGGTACAAAAGACCTCATAATCAAGTTAAATACACCCTCAGAACATGCACAGAATCATTAATGAAATCGACAAGACAACCAGAGAAGGAATTCAAGAATCTGACAATAGGGCAAAATCCTAGAAAATCTAGTCTGCACGGAAATCCATGACTACCGAAAATCCCCGAACAACAAGGTCTAGCTAGAGTCCAAATGGGATCCGGGAAAATCCGACCAGGGTGGAAAATCCCGAATCTAGGTAAAAACCTGAAATTCATCGAGAACTTAAGATTTTCAATGAATAACCTAGGGAAACACTTAGGCAATCAAAATAAACATTTAAGCACATGCCTAAATAGAACAAAACCTCAAAAAAGAAAGGGCCAAAACACCAAAAACTAGGAATGAAAGAGGGTCCCTACCTTTAGCGGGGCGTGTGGGTGAAAATTGCACAACAAATGGCGAATTTGTTGGGAAAATGCTCTAGAGCATTCAATGACGAACATGAATTGAAAACCCAAAATCTCTGGTTTCTATCTTACCATCAAACGAACAAGTCATAATGCAAAGATTCAAAGAATCAAAACTAAAAGGGTAGACCGAACCTTCATAAACTAAAAATCCAAGTGAGTGCAGGTGAGTTCATTACCTTAGGCTACTATAGGAACTAAGCTCAGTCAATTCAGACTACGTAGGAATTCTAACTTCAAAAGAAACCTGGATAGAGCCTCGTTGCTAGTCAGGCGTCCATAGCCCCAACGAGGTTATCGTTGTGGCTCTCCTGAACATAGCTCTACTACTAGCCAAGCGTCCATAGCCCTGGTAGAGATGTTCAGATACCCCTGTTAAGTTGAATTTCTTCCATTTGATTCAACATTTCATGTTTCTTTCTTTTGATATTCTTTATATGTCACTTTCATTTCAACCTGTGAACAATGAAGCTCACACACAGGGCTGAGAACCATACTGGCGCTGAAGCAGAAACAAGATTTTTCACCTAACAAAAATTCATGAAGACTCCTATAGTAATGTCAGGATTCTTAAGATATATGAGAGATATAAGATTTCAAAGTATTTCAAGTTCAAATCCACACCAGTGACTCATCTTCCTTAAACCAAACATTTATATTGTTGGACGATAGCAAAGACATCAACCATCCTTTCAAGATGCAAGACAATAGTCCACCAAAAAAATACTTAGAACCATCCGAGATAATTATAGGTTGTGCCATACAGGCACACATGACCAAGTGAAAATAGGGAGACCCCCCAAGGCAAAGCAAAGCCAAAAACCAAACCGAAAGCAAACCAAAACAAACAACAGAAAGGGAAACCTACTCTAGCCAGAGCAAAGCAAGCAAAACATAAAGGAAACCTAATCTAACTATGTACAAGGAAAGAGCTGAAAACAACTCAAGACTAGAAATAATGCTTCAAATACTACCCATTGACAAGCAGTGGGATATCCTCTTCAGTGAGAGTTTTCAATCAGAAGGAATTATCTCCCAAGATTTTTGAGATCTAGTAAGGACCGAGCCAAAGTTTATCAAATTTTCCATACTCTCCCTTACGGTCATGGGCTTTATCCCAGTAAAGAACCAAATCAGAAATCCTAAAAGCTTTAACCTTGGCTCTCTTATCAAACCATCTCTTGACAACCCCCTAGTGTTTAGCAAAGTCATCTAGGGCTTTGTCTCATTTTTCTTCAAGTTGTAGCAATTCAGCAAGTCTAGCCTTGTGTTTATCTTCCTCATCATAATAGTCATTAAGGAACTGTATGATAGGGATTTTCAACTGGATAGGAAACACAGGTTCCTGGCCATACACAAGGTGATATGGGGAAGTTCCTAAGGAATTTTTATGTCTCGTATGGTCCGTCCACAGAGAAAATATGAGCTGGGTATGCCAGTCTCTAGGGTTCCTCCCTAATAACTTGCGGATGATGGTCAGAAGATTCTTATTAGAGGATTCAGCCAACCCATTACCCTATGGATAGTAATTGGATGCAAAATTTATGATGATCCCATGATCAAAAGCCCAATTGGAAAATTTCAAGGATGCAAAAGCAAGGCCATTATCACAAACTAAAGACATAAGAAATCTAAAATGATTAATGATACCTGATTCAATGAAGTCAATTACTACCTCAGAAGTACACTACTTGCACACTAGAGATTCAATCTATCTTGTAAAATAATCAGTGACAGTAAGGATATACCTATGTCTAGTAGAGGAGGGTGGATTGATGGGGCCAATGAAGTCCATTCCCTATTGTGCAAAAGGTTTTACCTTGACGACTGGCTGAAGTGGGAGTGTTGCACACCTCTCTTTGGCTACTATAGTCTGGCACACATGACAAGTCCTAGCATGACTGTGGGTGTCTTTGAATAATGTAGGCCAATAGTAACCAGCTCTGAGAATCTGGTTCACTATAGAAGGTGCTGACCCATGGCTTGTACCATATCTGTCATGAAATTTTGACATCATTCTTTCAGATTCTTCCCTTCCTAGGCACCTTAAGTACACACCCTCATAATTTCTCTTATATAAGACAACCCCTTTTAACATGAAATTGTCACTCTTTAAGTGCAATGACCTTCTTTGTACTGGATTGAGATGATCATAGCACCTTTGAGTCAAGAGATAATGAACATCATCATCATACCACTCGCCAGGAGAAACACCTTCTAAAGTATAAGCCTGGGCTGTAAGATTAGGGCCTGTCTTTGCCATTGTCTTTGTGAGCCCCTGCCCTCTCACTAGCTTCATGGGTTGAATTTTCATATTATACTCTTGTAGCATAGTTACCCACTTGGCCCTATGTTCTCCCAGTTCATTCTATATCAATAACAACTTGACTGCAGGATCAGGAACTATAGCAAAGATCTTATTTCTGAGGATGTAATGTCTGAATTTTTTGACTGCCCTAACTAAGGCATAAGCCTGCTTGTCCACATTTGGGTACTTCAGCTCTGCATCCTTCAATGGTGTGCTCATGAATGCTATGGGATGTTCATTGCCTCGGTTAGATTTCTGGGTTAATATAGCAGCATAGGAGTGGTCAGAAGCAAATGAATATATGTAGAATGGTTTAGTATAATCAGGACTTACTAGAACTAGAGCTTCAATGATAGCCCTCTTTATCTTAGCAAATGCTTCCTTCGCTTCTACATTCCACTCCACCTTGGCCTCCTGCTTCAACATTGCATTCAGTGGATTAACTATTTCTGCGAACCCAGTGATGAACTTCCTAACAACATTGATCTTGCCGAAGAATGACTTCATTTCCTTTTTACTAGCAAGTGGTGGAATCTTGAGAATAGCCTCTATACGATCTAGATCAATTGCAATCCCCTTTTCAAAAATAACATGCCCTAATAACTTACCTTTTGTTATCCCAAAGATGCATTTCCTTGGGTTGAGAGAAATCCCAAACTCTCTACATTTCTGGAAAACTTTGCATAAATCTGAGATATGATCACTTCTCCTTTTGGAAAAGATCGTCAGATCATCGATGTAGATGATTATGCACTTCCCAATTATATCTTTAAAGACTATGTCTATTGCTCTCTGGAATGTAGCTCCAACATTAATCAAGCCAAAAGGCATTCTTCTATAAGCAAATATGCCCCACTTAGTGGTGAAAGTAGTCTTGTGTCTGTCCTCGTACTGTACCATAAATTGGTTGTATCTTGAATAGCCATCCAAAAGGGACATCATCTGAGATCCATTAACAATCTGGAGCACTTCATCCAGTGAGGGCACTGGATAATTATCCTTTTTGGATGCCCTATTTAGGTTCTTGAAATCCACACATAACCTAATTTCACCATTTTTCTTCCACACTGGGACTAGATTTGTGACCCAAGTAGAGTGTCTAACTAGGAATATGATTCTCACAGACAACAGTTTCTGCACTTCCTTCTGTATTATGGGTTCCAGTAGAGCATTAATAGGCCTCTGCCTCTGTCTGAAGGGTTTCACTCCTAGATTGAGAGGGATGGTATGGGTTATGATTGATGTATCATAAGTCTTCAAGTCCTCATAACCCCAGGCTATCACGTCTTGATATCTATGTAGTGCCTCTAGAAGATTCATTTTCTTTCTTCTGGGGTGCACACTTTACCAAGGAAGATGTTTTTGACATCATCCTGGGATCCTATATTATACTTGTCACATTGTCCACTGATGGATTCTTTCCTGGCATCCTGTTCCTAATCCCTGACCTTATCTAGATCAAAGATTCTTTCTAATTGTACCATTCCTTGGGGAATTGTATTGGTCTTCAGATTAATTACCCCTTCCAAGTCCATTTCTGCCTCTTAAGGCTTAGTTTCATCAATGATCTGAGAAGCAAAAACATCTGTATTTGTGATAAAATATAGAATATTCTTATCGTCTTCAAATACCTATAAGTTGGTAACGTTATTAGGTACTGAGGGTACTGGGGTCAGCTCCACCGTAAACTTCTTTAACCTAGAGAGAGATAGAGGTTGCAAGGTACTTGCAGCCTGAGCAAGAGAATCAGCTGACTTTAAGGAATTAACTGAATGTTGAAGGCATCAAATCCTTCAATGAGGTCCCACACTCTATGTCTATAGTTAGTCATTCTTCTATCATGGCAGGAGTACTGCCTCCTAACTTGCTTGACTACTAACTCAGAGTCCCCAAAAACTTGCAAGATCTTAACCTTCTTCTTCAATGCCATTAACAATCCATGAACCAAAGCATCGTATTCTGCCACGTTATTCATACAGTGGAACTGAAGTCTATGAGTAGCAAAAAAATGTCTTACCTTTCAGGCTAATTAGCTCAAAGCCTGCTCCAACTCCTTGTTTTGATTTGGTCCCATCGAACCTTAGAGTCCAGCAAACAACACCTATAGAGATTTCTGCTTTTTCACTTACATTGTTGTTGCTAGATGGCTTTTTAAAAGGCATCACTCCTTTTCCTTTATGGTTTCCTTGGACATTGATTGGGACTACAGGAGTGGGATTAGTATAGTTTTGTATTTTTTTTACTACAGCTTGGCATAGACAACAATCCAATTATGGATGTGAAGCATTATGTACCCTGCACCAATTGGGAAAAAGTAACTCTTCAAAGTTCATTCTTCTTCCTAACTAAATCTGACCTTCAATACATTTTTGAATGAACTCTTGAAAACTGTCTAGCAAAGCCAGCTGATTATCTTCTGGATCATCATTACTTTTAGCTGGTTCACCATTGTCTTTAACTGGTTCCACTAGGGCTTCAACACCTCTAGACTTTGTCATGAGGTTATGAGACACTGTATGCAACATAAGGACCTCCTCCAAATCTAGTTCTTCATGGGGAGCAACAAGCATATAGTTACCCATACTTACTTCTGATACCAGAATTTCAGTAGAGGTTTTTTGATACTCTATAATCATATACTTCATTCTGGGTTCTCTTTCAATTCTAATATGGTTTGGCACTCCTTTCTAGGGAAGCCACATATGGGAGTGATCAGTCGAAACATATCCATTCAAAGCCCTGGTAAAGTCCCTTCCCAAGATTAGGACATAAGCATTAGGGATATCAGCCACTTGTATATTGATAACCTGTTGAATTCTAGGATCAGAAGCAATCTACATGTGAATCATATTCAACTCTCCTACAACATTGACTTCAGTCCTATCCAATTGTGTGACTTTCTTTTGAGAATCAGCAGGGGTGATACCCATAGCTCTATAGACACCAAGGGGCATCACATTGGTTGAAGCACTAGAATCCAGTAGACAATTATGCAAATTTTTACCAAATATTCAAACATAAATCAAGAATGGAGGTGTTTCTGTCTTCCCTTGAAATAAAGTTAAGGGAGTATCTACTTGAGCAACCTAAGATTTATCCTTTTCTTTCCCAGTATCTCCAAGGGGCATATGGAATTGGTTACTATTCTGATTTTGTCCCCCTATTAACTGAGGACTATAAGCCTTATTGAAATTTTTGCTAACTAGTTTATCTTGTGATATGGAATTCACATCATAAAATCCTAAAACTACATTCCTAATGGATAGAACTCTTAATAACTCAAGTGTAGATAGATTTACCTTCATTTTTTTGAGTTCCTTAGCAACATATGTGGCCAATTGTTCTTCATTTAAATCAGTAGGGGTCTCCCTTGGGTACTCCACCAACTTTTCTTTATTGGCATCAACATGTCCTAGATCTTGAGATAAATATTTCCTTGACACCTAAGGCAGTGGTGGGTTATTGCTAGCATTAGGGTTTGGAGGCCTGTTGAAATTATTCAGTGAAATGGAAGTAGTAAAGGGACCTCCAGCCTATGGGCGCTGGTGTGGCAACTCCCTCAAGTCATATTTCTTAGCAGATCTCTGGAAAGTCTGCACTTCTTCAACATAAGCCTCTTCTTCATCTCTGGGACCATTATCATTCACTGGACTCTGATCAAATAACTGTCATTTCATCTCCATTGCATACCTGGTCTGTTTCTTCCTCCCAGTGGTCAGATTCCTCTTCAAGTACATTCTCCTTACTTTGGGGAAAATGAGCATGATTCAACACCAACACTGGTGAATCATAAGGAATCGAGGGTACTATTTCCTGACAGCTTGCATTGTTCTCCACCTCATACTGAAAGATTGAGGCTGTTGTTTGGAATTCTTGACAATCTAATTAAGAATGTTGACTTGTTTTGTGGAGCCTACAACATTCAGACAAGGTAGCCTCAGCTAGATACACACTGCCAGAAGGCTTTTCTTGATTAACTGGTTGATTGACAGGCTGATCCAATGGGGTGGGAACTCCTCCATTATTGGGTCTTGTGTTCTAGGTCTTGTTTTGTCCTGATGGCTATCTTCTGTTGAATCCTTGTCCACCACCTTTCCCTCTGTCAAAGTTCTAGCCCGAGGATTTCCCCTTATCATAGTTCTGCCTTCTATCATTATTATATCCTTTGTCATTGTTGTATCCTCTTTCATTGCTATATCCTCAATCACGATGTTGCCCTCTATCAAAGTTTTGTCCTTGTGGGTTCTCTCTATTTCGATTAAACTACATATTCTTTTTAGCAGCTTGCAACTGACTATTCTGATTTCTCAAGTAGGTTACTTCCATATTCAACTTCTTTATTTGTTCAAACAATTCATCCTATCTCTCCTTGTCAGGATTATTATATGGCGGTTGGTTTGCATTGTTCTGAGGATATCCTACTGTAGCACTAGCATTCAATGATTGATTCAGGACTTTAGAATTCTACAAATATTGGGGATAACTTTCCTGAGGCTGTGAATGCAGAGGTTGATTCACATTTTGCTATGGGTAGCTAATTGTAGGGGAAACTTGTCTCACAGAAGGTCCTAGGTGAGGGACCAGAGGAAACTAAGGTAATGGATTCATGATTGGGGTATGGCTGGCAAGGGCTTGGTTGAGAGCTGGAACTTGTCTAGGGTGAGCAATAGGTCCTAATGAGGGTAAAGGCCCAGATAGATGCTGCCTTAGATTAGTGCTAACTTTAACAGCTTCTACATATGCATCAAGTAGATTAGCAGGGGGGTTGTTACTCCATTTCATGAAGGTAGCCATCAAACTATCAAGTTCCTCATAATAGACTTCTAAGGCCATGGGTTCATCAACAACATAAGGAGCCTGCAGTCTGGTGTAAGCATGATGAAACCTATTATTGAAAGATGCTATAGGTTCATTGACCTCCCTCTTGACATTTGTAAACTGAAGATAGAGCTCATTGGGACTGATGGGAATACGAGACTTCTACAAAAATGCAGTCTCCAACTCAGTCCAATGCTCGATAGACCCATCAGGCAAATGGTTGTACCAATAGAACGCATCTTCCCCTAATGAATAAGGAAATAATCTACAAGCCACATCCTCATGATTTATCCCTCTGTCTTTAAGGCTAGTCTGAAAGATTCTAACATGTTCCTCAGTAGTCCTATTGGGATCATTAACATGGAATTTTGAACAAAAGTGTTCAAGATTTTTGGGCATGACATTGTAAACAACAAAACTCAATGGAGATGGGTTGGTTGCTAGAAAATCCATTGGTGGAGGTGGGGGTGGAAATGGCTGATTTATGACTAGTTGAGGTTGTGGACTGGGACTGCCCTCAGACTCAGATGAACCTAATGAAGATGAGGATGATGGAGATGTGGGAGGTGGATGGGATGATGATGATGATTCCCTTCTATTGGTCCTTCTTGACCTAGCAAGGTCTGGTAATTTATGAAATTCTTCCTCTCCTAGAGTAGATCTTGTTCTTCTTTTGAATCTCTCAGGAGAGATGGCATTCAAAAATCAATCCAACCTACTTATTTAGGCCCTCCTTCTAGCGCTACTCCTATTAATGGTGTTTTTTGCACAACAACAACTCAGGAAAAATATAGAATCTTGTCTCTCTTGAAAGGTAAATCTCTATTAGCAAGCCTCAAGAGATAACCCCAAGGTCTTTAGTGTCAGTTCTTGATGATGCACAAACAACTCAGTGACAAATGTGAAAATGTTGGTAATCACAATTGGACCTTACTACAAGCAAACTACTGGATCTCAATTTATCAGATCTAACAATATGATGATACTTCAATCCTAAATTTAACCCAATAATTAAAGAAATAGAAAAAGATAAGGGTTTGAAAGAGATTTCTAAATCTAATATTACTCCTAAAATTAACAATGAAAGTAACCAACACTCGAAATGGACCAATCCTTCAAAACTAATCTCTACTTGACCCAGATAAATCTACAATCTTACATAAAATAGTGCAATCTTCTGAGGTGTTAAGATTTTCAAATCATGAACATTCCTTAAGCAACCCTATTGTAGTTGAAATGAACAAATCCTCACAATCAAACTAAGCACATAGAATATGGGGTCTAGGCTAACTTTGCAAAGCAAGTAATAGTCAGTTGGTTGCAAAAAGTATGGATTGAAGGATTGCTACAACATTCAAGTATTAAATCAAAAACATTATTGAATCAAATCTAATCTAAATATTAACCTCCTCAAATCAATTTTAAAGATAGAAGAACAAGAACCATGCAAGACAAGAGAAAACAAGTATGGCACCAAATCACAATGTCATTCCTTGTATTCAAATTGTACACTGTAGCAACAATTCCAACTTTCTATTACAATATTTGCTTGAGAGAAACCATTTTCTAACCCTAACCCTACTTGATTCGCCTCTAACTACTTTTCTCTCTTCTACTTCTCTATTCTAACTACTGAACTTTTGAACCCTTACAAATGAGGCCAAATACCCAAATATAGAAACCCTAGAAAACCCGTCAGCCCAACAAGAGCCTTGCAACATTAATGGCACAACAACTCGACCAAGAGGGTCTTCAAAATAGGTTGAATAGGCATTAAATGCATGTCCTGTCCAAGTCATCCTGATTGTCGTAGTGCAGTTTAGACCAATGCACAGGAAGATAATAGGGAAGCAAAAATCGCGCCACAGCCTATCATGAACTCCCTTTCCTATTATACGTATTCAGACCCAACACTTTATGAACTTTCAAGAATGTCTCATCCAGGCTAGCTACTGGTGGCAAGGGAAAATCCCTAAGTCAATACTTGATGGATGCAACTTGTTCTCTTGAGTGTTTGACCAACTTATCCCAATCCACCTTATACACCAAATAATTATCAATAACTGCAAGGTAGGTGGGCGCATCATCTAACTAATGCTCAGAAATAGAAACATCATTAAGTGGTGCATAAACATCTTGCCACCATTTTCTCAACTGCTCTAGGTTCAAATACTCCTGCATTCCTCAATCCAACCACCCTGCTGAGAAGAGTGTCATAATATTCCCTTTTGAACTTTATCCTGAAAAGTTGTTTGGGTAGTTTGGAATAGTGAGACTTGGGCTTCTCTAGCCAAGAATTGATGAACTGTTGAGACTTAACAGTTTGTTCTTTGTAGAATTCGTTGGCGGACCCCATGTTGAATGCCACCACATAAGATCTATCTGGCATATCAAAATTTTGAGCAATAGAGACAGGGTTGAGATTTTCTATTACTCTCCCTTGAGGACTGATAATCTTCTGAGTGTCCCGATCATAGTGTCTGGCACATTCTAGGACAAGCTCATAGCATTGCACTGTTGAAGGGAAACTAACCACATGTACCAAACCTGACTCCATCCTTCTAGCCACCAATGGAAGATCTTTAGCTGCCATTCTTTCTTTGAACCCTTCATAATCCCACAATCCAACATTAGTGTTAGTCACCTCTAACCAGATTGATGTGACTTTTCTCTTAGGAATCTTGCTCCTCACATCCATTTTGATCCTTTCTTCCTTAGACATAGAGGATCCATCTACTACCTTGCTAGATTCAGCCTATATCCATCAAGAAAATCACAATAAAAACCATAGGAAAGTAATATTAATTCATCAATACACCATTAGAATGCATCTCATATAGACAAGGTGTTGTTAAATTTCTCACAAAATGATCACACAAATTTTGGGTTTCAGGACCATCCATGGAATCTGAGCCAGAGAGGAACTTTGGGAAATTCCTTACCAATCGAATTCCAATGGAATAACTAGGAAACACCTACTTAACCATTAAAATCGATCATTATCAACCAATAATCCACATGGGGAGTCCAAATATGACATGAAATAATCATTGAATTCATCATAAACCATAAACAAATCCAATAATCTCACGTTCTATTACATTCCATTAGATTTTAGGAAAAATCCATCTAGGGAGGATTTTTTAAAAGAATGAGCCAAATTGCTGGCTACAAAAGATCTAAGAGGCATCGAATTTCAGGAGAATCTAGGCTCAACGGAAATCCATGGATAAGGCAAGTTCTGAACCGATTAGTACAAAAGAAAATCCCTTAGCCAAACAATTTTCATTCGAGATGAGGTTACGCCGAGGGGGACATGTCTTGCCAACCATTGATGAGGAAATTCATGTCAATGAGAGACTTTCTTTGGGGTGAATTCATGGCGAACCATTTTGGTCTCACCGACTATCGGGGTCCAGTGAATACTTTGGTCAGACAAGAGTTTTTCGATATGAGGTCTTGGCGAACTTGAGGTGTCTTACCGACAGGTGATAAACACATCGATATGACCAACAGGTAGTCGGGGTAAGGTCTTGCCAAACTTCCTTGGTCTCACTGACTAGTGATATAACATAAGAGACCTTTGGTGTGAGAAAGACACTATCACAATGAACATATGGACTTAGGAGGGCTTTCGATGTAATGTTTTGAGTTTGGCTAGAGGTCCCAGCGACTACATAATGTTTCGCTGATGTAGAGTTCTATCGGTATAACCTCTGGCCGACAATATGTGGTCTCCTCGAAAATGATCTAGGCTTGCTAAGAAAGGAAGGATTCATTATGAAGTCCTGGTGACTGTTAGTAGTCTTGCCGAAAGTGAAGGTCTCAGAAAGAGTAGTGAGCTCACCGAAAGGTCTCTCCAAATAGACAGAGTCTTCCTGACTTTGAAGGGCACTCGACGAGAACAAAATATGTTCGGTGAAAGGTCTCGCCAAAAGGGGGAGGTCTCAACAACAAAAAGAAAAATTGGCAAGATGAAAGGAGCCCACTATGAGCTCTTGGCGACGAGGGTTTGTCTTGCCGACAGAAAGACTTTTCGGCGTGAGAATTACAGTGTCCTAGCGATCAAATACAAACCCATGAAGGGCTTCAGCAAGACACAAGATTACCAAGGTGATATCTCCCAGACTTCGAAGGGTCACAGTGAAGGAAATCTAGAAGGGACGAATTATCTCAAAGGGATGTAAATCCTGCATTGTGACGCAAAGTCACAACTTAACCCAAACACTGGAATTTCAAACATTTAAAATTAGAGCAAGTCAGGGATGGGCCTTCAGAAGGTTTTCTCTGCCGTCTAAGCCTACTCAAGAGCATACTCAAGAAAAATGATGATGCCCTAGGTTAAAATCCCATACATCTGCCATTACAACACAGGCGAGCTTACGACTACGGTAATTCAAATGCTGACGTCATGCTAGGGGAAAATGACATCATGATTTTTAAGTAAGTTCACTAAAATGCAAATAGGCCAACAAACTCATAAATCACTTAAGGGATCATAAATTAATCGATCGCTACATAACCCTAGTCATGAAGCATCCAAATATTCAGGAATTCAAGTCCTAGAAGCTCTTATAACATCAATGCGCTATCCCCAATCATAAATTCAAAGCAAAGCAATGAAACACATACCATTACAAAGTGGAAATCGATCCCAAAATTAGCAAAGGAGAAGAGAATGGTGCCCACAAATAACAAGGGCATGAACGCACAAGAAAACATCACCAAATTGATCAATTCAAAGCCAAATGCCCCAAAATCCCAACCAGTCACTCGCAGGAAAGCACTTCTCAGCTAAATGAGGGAAAATAAGAAGCAAGATGGTAGAAAAGACCTCAGAATCAAGTTAAATACACCCTTAGAACATGCATAGAGTCATTAATGCAATCGACAAGAAAACCAGAGAAGGAATTTAGGAATCCGACAACAAGGCAAAATTTGGGAAAATCCAGTCCCCACGGAAATCCATGAATACTGAAAATCCCTGAACAACAAGGTCCAGCTAGAGTTGAAATGGGATCCGAGAAAATCTGACCAGGGTGGAAAATCCTGAATCTGGGTAAAAACCCAAAATTCATCAAGAACTTAAGATTTTCAATGAATAACCTTGGGAAACACTTAGGCAATCAAAATAAACATTTAAGCACATGCCTAAAAAAAACAAAACCTCAAAAAAGAAAGGGCCAAAACACCAAAACCAGGAACGAAAGAGGGTCCCTGCCTTCAGCGGGGTGTGTGGGAAAAAATTGTACAACAGGAAGCCAAGAAGAAACCAAAAAGAGAGTAGGCCAACATAGAGAGCACCCAATTTGTCCCATTACACCCAATAGGACCATAAATAAGCCCATCCTCCAACCAAACCTCCTTAGAAAACCCAAAGCACACTTAGTAGTTGCAAGGAAAAATAAGTGCTCCCCATAAAGGCCATAGCTAGAACCCTTAAGAAGAAATACAAAGGGCAGGCCAAAAAGTAGTCAGAAACCAAAGGATCAGCAACAGCCTCCACCCTATCCTGATGAAGAAGCAAAATTGTTTCCTCCCAAATGGATGACAACAACTTGCTCAACACCACCTCCACCTGATTGGAAGATGGAAACAACCAACACGAAGCTGTCACAACCCAACAACACAATAATAGCAACCTGTCCAACCACAAGTCGCCTCCCATCAGTAATCCATCTGCATCCTCTGAATCATCTCCTTCTCCACCTGCATCATCTCTAGAATTCAAATTTCCCTCTCATCCTCTCCATTTTCTACTATCGCTTCATTGTATTGTTAATATTATTGATAATTCACATTTTCATCATCTACAATATCAAACATGAACTCTCACAATAGTTGATGAAAATTCATACTATTAAATCATGTAAACAAGTAGAACCTAACTCACATTAATCTAGTAAGGGAATATAATAAAAATATTTTAAGAAATATTTTGATCACCAAATAATATTGACATCCTAATTTATTGGGAACATAGTAAAGTTTTAATAAACATACAAATACTCTTGTAAATTTAAAATAGAGAATGAATATTACATCAAAAAGAAAATTAGTCTAGCTAAAATCTCATCTAGATATAATGCAAAGGGAAAAAAATCATACAACCATGTCTACTTTAATAATTAATAACTAATTAAATAAATCCCATATGATACTCTAAAGAAAATATTTTCAAAGAATGTGAAAACATTTAATAAGTAATACAATAATTAACTAGTCAAGAATAACAAGTTAGAAAATATAACATTAGACATTTTACATTTATCTTCCCTTGATGTTAGTCAATTATGGAGACATCTAGATCATGAAGAAGATAATTTCAATAAATGACAATTTCTCTACATTTTTTAAACAAAAAATAACATAGAGACTCAAGAATAAACACCCCCAATTTACTCCAAAGAATAAAATAAACTAGAGGGAATGCATATATAGATACCTTTTCCATGCCTACATTTCTACATGTTGATTGAACATAAAGAAGAAAAATAATTCTCAAATAAATAAAATTATAATTATTATCATGCTCAACATACAATGCACATTGAATAAATGTCAGAGAAGGGAAACAATGCAAGTGGGTGCTACAGAACCCATTCCACACAACCTATGATGGTGGTTAACTAAACTAGGGTTTAGTTTCTCTATATGAGACACCTCAAGGAAAACCAAAAGGGCTATCCATTTTAGGTTTTTTATGTGGACGTTGAATGGTGAAGTCTTCAAAATGAGACCTAGCACTTAGAGCTAATTTAATCTAAGTAGGTTAACTATAATTAAACAAAAATTTATTCTAATTGACTAACATTATTCTTAGTAGATATAACTTTAAATAATCAACTTAAAAATTTATTAAACTATTCTTATTAATTTAATCTACCTCTTTAGAATTAATAAAATTTATTTAATTAGTCCATCTCCTGATTTGAATAATAATTAAGATGATAATTTAATTTTAAAAAAAATTAAAATTACTATGTAAAATGGGAAATAATCATAATCTCTATCTAGATTCTATTTTATTCAAATTCCTTCAAAATATATATTTTAAAAGTTAAGTTAATTTAATACCATCATAAATTATTTAAAAAAAAAACCATTATGAAAAAAACTAAATCTACTCATTAATTAGTTTATCTAAGGATTTCATTTATTTTCTCCATAATTTAACTTGGACTAATTACTATTCAAAATTCTACCTAAAAATTTAGGTTTTACCCAATTTAATTTATTGATCTATTCTCTTATATGCAATTTAGCACAGTAAAATACTTTTTTTCTCACTTAGTTAAATGATATTACTATTTATTTGATTAGCAACCCTAACTATTAGGGAAACACTAAGAAACCCTATTTTTATTTATTATTATTTTCCCACTTCATTTCCTCTTTCAAGACTTTAAAGGTGAAGCTCATAATAGGGAGAGAGAAATCTTCTCTAAGGCCAATAGTGTTTTACTAATTATATTATTTTCTCATTTATCTCTTTATCTAGTAATTTATTTCATAGCTCTATATTTTGATTTGTTTTGACTGTGTAACATCTTTTGTGAAATTTTTCTAGAAAATATATTCATAATGAATATATAAATGTGTACATTTGTAGTATTTCATAATATATAATTTAATTTAATGTAATGCAATTTTTATCATATAATGTATACTCTTTCTATATTAATCAAAATATTATAAAAAAGAATATATATAATATTTTATCTTTGTGGAAAGTTATAGGTATAATTATTATAGAGTTGAATTAATAAATTTAAGAGTTGAATAAATTTATAGTGTTGATTTATATAGATGAAAACACAATGAAACAAAGAAAGATTAGTAGTTGTGGCAGGGGGAATTCAACCTCCATAGTGGGAGTTCATGCCCCTTATAGGGGTCATGACTCCCACTGCAGGGTTACTTACCTTGGAGGGGTTGGTGGAGGTTCTATCCCCCACATGCCTAAGGGACTATGGAGAGTAAGGTTCCCCCACCTCCTTGTCACAATGAGTGGCCTAAAACCATACACATAACTATTGGGATTATGGAATTCATGCAACATGAGCATGAAGTATGGATGGTTTGTGATTGGTTGTTTCTATGTTGTCATTGATGTCAACATGGTGATAACTATATGGGAAGTCTACTTGGTTTACCGAAAGTTGTTCTCTATCTGTAATACCCTTTTTTGATGGATCAGTGTGTTGATATTTGAGTTTGAAATTCATCGCAAGATCTGATATGACTCTAATCTCTTAACCATGTTATCATAACTCATTCAGATAGCTATATCTTGGATCTTGAGATGTATTTTATTGTGAGAAAAAAGTTATCTCTGACATAGTTCAGCTCAATATCCTACTGTTGTGCCTTGCTTGGCATATTGTGTGGGAGACTCAAAAATTTCTTAAGGTGAACATTCCTATGATGTGGTTTTATTGGTACTAGTCTCTACGTTGGTGGTATGATGGAAAATTACTATGTTTTCAGATCCGGAAGGTGTTTTCTTTGAGGTTTATTTTTTGGTTTGAAGAATTGTGTTCTAGTCTTGGCCTACTTAGCATATGCAATACATTATGGAAACTAGTTGTGTTTTATGGATGTTATCCAATTTGGTATAATGCACTACATCCATGATAAAATGTCTAAATCATATATGGTGCTGAAAAAGAGAGTTTTGATTATTTTTTTTCATCTAATTAGGCCAACCTAATTGATGAATAAGATATACTTGTATATATATAATATATTTTGAATAATAAGGAATAAGAGAGATAAAGAGAGAGGTAGAAGAGAGAAGTGAAGATCTGAGCCTAAATGATTTATTAGTTTTGGATAAGTACAATTTAGTTGAGTGACTACTGTGTGAGCCTGTAGTACTTCATATTTTGAGCTTCGTTGGAATTGAACCCTACACATTGAAGGTGTATCCTATTAGTTCAATCTTTTGGTAGTAATCCAATATCTTTGTTAGCTTGGTGATTAGCCATCTTTTGTACTTGGGAATTGATCCTTTTCTAGGACACTGAGTCTTGGCAGTGAGCCCTATAATATTTTGTATCCGGATATAGTATATATTGTGAGTTAACCCTCACCCTGGTTTTTACCTTTTTAGGCTTTTCACATAAAAATCTTGGTGTTCATGTGTATGGTTGCATTGATTTGTTTTTATGTTCCCTCTTGCTGATTTAGTCAAAATTGTGATAATGGTTAGATGGATTTTATTATGGTTTTATGGAATACTGACTCACCCCCACCTCTCAGTATCTCAAATTTTCAACAATTGGTATCAGAGCTTGGTTCCTTAGAAGAAGCCTAACAACTTGAGGAAGGTCCTGAAATTTGAGTATAAGAAATTTTTCCCTTGGAAGTGGTCTCTACTAAATATTTAGAAGAAATAGAAGATTTGACAAAAAAATTGATGAAAGTGAATGAGTATATTGAAAAGATGTAAAATAAAAGTGTTGAAGCATGTGATCTATTGGTTAAGGTAGATGAAATTGTCTCTAGCCTGCTGTAACAATTCGATGAGAAGAAAATAACTAAAGAATGTTAGGAAATTGAAATTCAAAGGAAGATGGATGAATGCATAAAGCTTGAGAAAGAAGTAGAAATATTGAGATCTGATTTAGAAAAGGTAAGAAGTTTTGAAGACAAATTTAAGATAAGCTCATCAATGCTTGATGAATTGATCACTTCTCAAATATTGGTAATGGATAAGAGTGGTTTAGGGTTTGAGGAAGGTCAGAGTTCTAAAGTGAAGCAATCTACTGGTAAGAAGATTTGATGCAAAGATGGAAAAATCAAGGATCTAAGAAACAATTCTAGAAGAACTCCTATCAAATGACATGATGCTAAAAGGTATTTATCTTTTAATGGTGTTTATTATTCCTGCAAGAAATTTGGTCATAAGGCAAAGGACTACAAAATTAAAATGTAATTCTTTATCATTCTCTAGAAAATTTCTTAAGAGCAAGAAGATTGGATATAAAGTTATTCTATGTTAAAATACGTTGAATAAAAGGAAAAATGAAAAAGAAGAATATTGTTTGTTGTAATTGCAACAATCTGGAACACCTTGGTAATAACTGTAAAAGAAGGAAAAATAGTTATATGGTGAAGAAGAATGATCAAATAATTGATCCAAAAGAAGTAAGAAAGGAAATGAAAAGGATTTAGAGAAAGCAATTAGAATTATTAGTCTTATTTGTGCTGACCTTCAGTGCAGATACTCTCGTAAAGTAGTGGCTAAGGGGGATACATTATTAGAAAATATAATAAACCCCCTCATCGATACTTGTGTCACATCATGAAAAAATTATATTTAATGTGGTAATGAAATTAAGGTGTTTTATTAGTCGCATCTCTGAAGGATGAAGTCCGCAGAATTTAAAATAATGGAGGTGTACACAATTTTTGAGGTAATCTACCTGCAAGTTGAAGCATTTATTAAAAAATCATTCAGAGTGGAAGCAATAAATTTAGACAATTCAAAATGCTTATGATTTTTTGAAGAAGCGTGCAAAGGAAGTTTAGAAAGGAATTCATAGTTTTAGGGTTTGAAGAAGAGATCAAGCGGATTCAAAGTGAGCTCCGGAAGAAGGATATATATACATTTCTTGTTGGCATTTACAAAGGTATTCCTATTTGCACAATCTTTCATTTTTATTGCTATGGATAATTCAAAGGTTGTGAGTTGTGTGGATAAAGTGCAAGTTAGCTTGAAGAGATATTTGAGGAATGTGTTGGAAGAGTCTATTGGTGCATTCTCTCACATCCCCTTAAGAGTGTTTTCCATAGAAGATATCTATCAATTTTTCTATATTAAGACAAAAGAAATATCATCATTTTAGGTGAGCATGATTTGGGAAAGTGAATTGAAAGAGAGAATTGATGCCTATAGAGTGTTAGTTGAAAAGAATTTGGATGTTTGGAGGATAGTTCCCTTGTTTGAATTTGGGAAGAAGTATATCTGAAAAAGTTTTGAGCATAATTGATGAATCTTTGTGGATTGATAAGGCACATTTGATTACCAGAGAATATATTAGAGATGTGATTGGTTTGTGTTCCTTTGGACCAATTCCCAAACAAAAATCTATGGATAAGAAAGAGATAATTGAGGTTATCAGTGTGAATCTTGAAGGGAAAGAGATTGATTTGAGATTGATTGTTGATCTGATAATAAGGTATGTTGCTATGGTCATCCGTCACAAAGTTTTTATCCCTAACAATGACATCACAACTTCTATTGTTGTTGTACATAGTGTTGTTGATATGGTTAAAAGAGGTATGGATGATGACTTGTGTGAATTAATCCATATACATCTTTTGAAGAATTTAAAGGAAATCAAGAAGAGCAAGAATAATATATTCTGGTATGGAAATTTGGTTGTTTTTTTGCTCTTTTACTTTATGAGAGAATTTCTAGTAATAGGAAGGATATAATAGTCAAATTCAGAGCCTATTTCCCATCAAATTAGGGACTTCATGATAAATCTTGTTAGTTTGGATGCACAAGAGACAACCCTTGTTGTATTCTTTGGAACATTTCAGATGTGGATGAGTAGAAGGTTTAGGATTCTAGTAAGTGTTGTTGAAAGGTACTCTTGAAGCATCAATTTCTTGTGTCTACATATTTTTGTCACATGGAAGCAATTGAATCAAGGTTGGTATGGGTATCTTCAAATTAAATTATGAAGTGTCAAAGGTTGAAGTTGATAATTATGCTAAAGTTCTTTTGGAAAGCCCTAAGAATCTCAATGTAGAAGGTACCTCTGGTAGCATAATCGGAACAGTGAAGAAACAGAAGAGTGTTGTTAAGCAAGAAGTTGTAGAAGGAAGTGAGTTTGAACATGAGCATGAAAGAATAAATATTTAGAGAGCTTTGGAAGAATTGCAAAAGGTTATTCCCAATGCTAAGTTTGATTCATCTATCTTTGTTGTGGAGAATCTTTGAGGCATGATTAATTCTTTGAAGTTCTACATCTCTAGACTTGAAGTGCATGCTAGAATCAGGTTTGATGAAGTCAATTTGGAAGATATCAAAGAAAAATGTGCAAATACACATAGTCGAGTGATGAAGGAAGTGGAGAGTGTACAAGTTTGTGAAGATGAAGCACAAAAACTACTTTCTTTTTGCTTAGATTGGTCTATCAGTACAATGAATATAAGAAATGAGATAAGGATGAGTGAGTCCTAGATGAACACTTAGGTAGATACATACAGGTTAGCAAAAGACAAAGATAAACAAAGGTGTTCCTACATTGTGTAGCTTCAGGACAAATTATTTTCTCTGTAGGATCAAAGGACATAAGTTATCAAGAATTGTGTGGCACTTAGAGACATGATTAAACTCATACACACTTTTGTTTCTATTGCTCTTGGTTGTATTGGTGAATTATTAGAGATTAATCTTAGTCCCAATACTTTAGCAGATGGTGTAGAGTCCTCAACTAAGCTTGAGCTATTTCACAAGACTCTTATAAGTGCAAAAGGTTCATGGGAAGAAGGAAAAGCATCATGGAAGGTCATCCTAGAGAGTCTTAGAGGTTCTTCTTTGGGTTAATTCAATTTTGTGTTCATATATTTTTTGGTTACATTTTGATGCATGTATACTTATATACTAGACCCCATCCTTTGTCATTGATGTCAAAGGGGGAGAGATAGAGAGATGGAGAGATAGATTGGGAAAGATAGAGAGACAAAGGAAAAAAAATTATGTAAAGAATAGTTTTGATAGGGGGAGTATTCAAAGTATTTCATTGCAGTATATTTAATTTTTTTTTTTGTCATGCATGTTGTCATCAATGCCAAAGGGGGAGATTGTTGGGATTATGGAAGCCCTATAACATGAACATGAAGTATGGATGGTTTGTGATTGGTTTTTTATATGTTTTCATTCATGTCAACATGGTGATAACTATATGGGAAGTCTACTTGGTTTACCGGAAGCTATTTTCTGCCAGTAATGCCCTTTTTTGATGGATTAGTGTGTTGGTATTTGAGTTTGGAATTCATCACAAGATCTGATATGACTCTAATCTCTTAACCATGTTATCATGATTCATTCAGATAGCTATATCCTAGATCTTGAGATGCCTTTTTTTGTGAGCATAAATTTATCTTTGACAAAATTCAACTCTAAATTCTACTGTTGTTCCTTGTTTGGCATACTGTGTGGGAGATTTCACATTTTCTTAAGGTGAACATTCTTATGTTGTGGTTTAGTTGGTAGTCTCTATGTTGGTGGTATGATGGGAAATTGATGTGTTCTCAGATCTGGAAGGTTTTTTCTTTGAAATTTATTTATTGGTTTAGAGAATTGTGTTCTAGTCTTGCCCGACTCAGCATATGCAATACATTATGGAGACTACTTATGTTTTATGGATGTTAGCTGACTTGGTATTGTTACCTGATTTTTAGCTTTCAGCTGAAATCAAGTAACTTAGTGTTTATTCTTTTTGTGTTGTTTGTTTAAACATTTAAAATATAAACCATAGTCTGTGAAGTCAAGTCAATATGCATGATAGAGATTTTCAAATGAAACAGATTACATTTTCATTCCAATGTTGCAATTACAACAAATGAGAAAAGAAAACCATATGTGCTACAAATATAATCTTTATTGATAATCATGAAGTGTATATGTCCCTCACAAGCCAAGGGACCAACTTGACTTATTCAATGAAAATAAAGAACAGTTTATACATGAATAAGTAAGAAAATAAAATGTGCATATAAGGATGGAGACTAGTCATTGCCTAATAATGACTAGTTTTCAAGGTGTCATCTTGCCTTGCTGCTATCCTGAATTGCTTGTGTCCTTCCTAGCTCCTATATATGGAAATAAAAATGATGTTAGAGCAATGCTCTAAGAAATGAAATATCTCAAACCTTACATAAACACTTACCTATGCATGTATAAATTGATCCCTAAATGCATTAAATAAGCATGCAAACCTTGGATGTCTTGGAAAATAATGAAATCATCAAATACATCCACAATATGCATTTATTTTTCTAACTTGTTTGCTTCATGTGCATATTTAGGACAAGTTTGGTTAATGTTCTGATTCAGTTTTAAATACAACATGTGGGGTAAATGTGGCTCCCACAAGAGTAGATCTCAAAATGATTCCCTCTGATGTTTTAAGAGGAATAGAAAATTGAGCAACCTGATCAAAGATATGCATGTTATCAATGCATTAAATCAATATGGAGTCACACTAGTTGATCAACTTTCATTATCAGATTCAAAAGATGCATCAAGTTCAATTATGCATCTCTTAAATAATTAGGGAGAAATCCAAAGTATTGTCAAGTCCCTCTCACCTTAACCCTATTGGACAGCCACACATCACATAGGACGGTGAGCTTTCAGGTCATTGACATAGGTGACATGTGTCTGCCCACTCGGATCAAAGTGAGGAGACAGTGTTAATTGTGGCACATGATTGAAAAGGTAAACAACTGCTGTGGAAATTAGGTAGTAAACATGTGGGGTAGCAAGCATTGTGAAATTCATGAGGGTTGGGACAGTCCTAAAGAAAAATACATGCTATATGTCATGAACAAGACACCAACAATGGATAAAATCATGATCTCATGTATATGGGTAGCAATGATGAATGTATGCTACATGACAACAAGGGTAGTCACTTCATCCATTAAGGGGGAAAGTGAACAATTTTTTTACTTTGGTAGTGAATGATAAACTGAAATACGCCATGCAATGAAAGTGTAGTCAACAAACAATAAGGAGCAGCCTCACATGCATTAATGAAATCACATGCTGATAGGAATCCTGGAACTTGGAAGAAAGGAATTAAGAAATGACAAATGTAGAGGATCAAGAGTGCTTTGTATACAATTGATATGTCCTTTACTCATTATTCATCTACCATTAGACCTATGTGTAGACACTGAAAAATGTCCTAAGTCTGCGAGCATCATTTTTCTTGGTTGTTGTCCTTCAATAATTGAATAATTTTAATTATTCAATTAAGTTCTATCACATTCCTCTATTAATTAATTAATTTTTAATTATTTAATTAATTCACCTTCACATCTTTATTCTATCATGATCAATTAAAATTATCTAATTACATCACTAATTTCTCCCTCTTCTTCAATAGTTAAACAAATTATTATTTATTTAATTATTTTGTCACCTTTCATCTATAGTTAAATAACTAGCATTAATTATTTATCTATTCATGGTCCTTTCTTCTATAGTTAAATAATTATTAAAATTATTTAACTATCCCATGCCACCTCCCCTATTAAATAATTAATCTAAATTAATTATTTGAGGTCTAATTTTCATCTCTCCATTTAATTAAATTGATAAATTTAATTAAATGCTCCTCTTTTCATTTTCTCCAAATAAATAATTTGAATAAATAATTTATTTTCCACTTGTCTATTTCCTCCACTCTCTCCATTTTTGAATAAATAATTTAAAATAAATTATTTATGCACCACCTGGTCAAAGATGCTCTATCATAATCTCCTGTCATAACATTGATTTCTATCATAGCCTGCATGTCTTGCATGTCTATCATAGTTGTCGGGTGTCATAGCCGTTAGCGTCATAGCTTTTCCATGCATGGCATATTTTTGATGCATCAATTCTAGATCGTTGATCTTGGCATCTTTTCTAAGACTTAATCTCAACCATCCATTTCATAACATCCCTCTCATGCATTCCCATCCATTGATCTTGAAATATTTCAAGAAGATTAATCTCAGTCGTCCATTTGAAAGGTTGTCTATAAAAACAACCTTCTCCATTTTTAGCTTAACAGCTAATTGTCTCCAACTTTCTTGCTACCATTTGCAGGTTTTGCACAAGTATTTCAACAAATATAAAGGCAAAGTTTCATAACAAGGAGAGCAAGAGAAGGAATCAACTACAATATGGGGAGTGTTTTATTTTATTTGTTTTCATTTTGATATCTCCATTTTGTTTGTATTCTCTTGTTGATGTGGTTTAATAGCTTAGTAGTGTTGGCTGTCACTTTGTCTGTGCTATTTTATTTCTAACCCCATCTCACATTAGTGAACCCGACGTGAATCTTATAATTTTGTAGAGAAATTGGTTTGTTTTCTTGTTTGTTTTTGTGGTTTTGCAGGTTACAACCAAGAATTCATAAAAAATCCCATCATCTTCTTTTGAGCATAGAAAAATGGGTGAATGGAATCTTTAAAAATGATTATCTAGGTTTTGTAGACCTTGTTTTTAGCTTTCCAAAACTTCAAACCGTTTAAAATTTCTTTAAGATTTGAGAAAGTTATGGCTGTTTTAGTATTTGTTGTTCTTTAAATCTAGCTTTTAAAACCCGTGTTTTCTTTTGCCTATAACTTTTTTTTGTACAGAATCTTGGAAAAATACTTTCTAGGTTTTCAAGGTTTGATTTTTAGCTTTCCATGGATTCAAATGATTTAAATTTTTGTTAAGTTTTGAGAAAGTTATCGCTATTTTAATTTTCTATTGTCATCAAACTTTTTTTTTGAGTTACTAATCTCTTGTTTTCAGCATGTGGCACAACTTGGAGAGAGTCTAAAAAATTGTTTGTATAGAAAAAATAATTGAGTTTTCTCATTTCTTTAGGCATAATCAATTTTTTTTTCTTTCAACAACAACAAATTGCATTTACACTCATGGGGATAAAATGAACCACAATTTGCATGTCACTCATTTGGTCTTAAAATGAACAACAAATTGCATTTACACTCATGAGGATAAAATGAACCACAATTTTCATGTCACTCATTTAGTCTTAAAATGAACAAAAAATTGCATATTTCATTCATGGGGGTTAAAACAAACAACAAATCTGCATGAATCACTCATTGGCCCTAAAATTTACAATCACAACTTGCATTTTTATGTCATTGGGCTAAAATGAACACAAATATGCATTGAAACTCATATGGTTAAAATGAACTTGTATTCTCAAGACATGAGTTTAAAATGAACTTTGTTTTTCATATTTCAAGTTAAAATTTTAAAAAGAACAAAGTGTCTTGTGTGTCCTCCTCACATTATCATTTGGTAATTAAAATTTACAAGTGTCTTCAAAATTTTGTCACCTTGATGCAATAATTAAAGTATCCTTTCCCCTTGCGCATTCATGTGATCCTAGGTGTAAGAGAAACGGTTATTGTCTCTAGAACTTGGGCCTATTCTAGTGGGAAAAAATAATCACCCTAGGACGACTCAGACTGGTAGCACCCTAAACCCGAGGGACTTCTAGCCGGTATATAAAAGTGGATTCTTGAGGAAAGCCCAAGAATCATGCATATGGTTCTGACGAGATGGATCTAAAAGGGGTCTCTCGCTGCATGGATCATGCCCTACGAATGAAATTCCCTTACTAGAAACCTTTTGTTTTAGAGGTCAACCATTTTTAGCCATTGCTTGGTATAGTGCAAGGTACAATATCATGCCCAAAGATACTCACTACTAATCCCCTTGAGTAGAGATAGCAGTTCTTGGGAAGTGACTACCCAAGAATCCAAAGTTGGTGTGCCTGAATGACGTTAATGAGTTGTGGAGGGGAGCCAATGCCACCAAAATTCTAAGCTATCTGTTCTCAAGAAGGAAAGGTGTTTAGCACCAATCCGGGGTATATCGATGGGCTATATCAAGTATACAAACCCTTGGCCTATTGGCCTATTAGGATTGTGCTTGTCTCTTGTACATTTGTATACACCAAAACATCGTGCTTGTCAAGTGTTTTCTGGATTTTCAAACAATATACACAACATTCACAAATTTGGACACAAACAATCAACCTTAGACAACTTAGACTTTTCAAAAAAACATCAAAAAATAGTCTCAGCCTACTGTCAAACATTTTTTCGAAGAGGTCTCTGTCAGAAACTAGCTTTCAAATTGCTCAAAATCTTCAATTTTCTCCCATTAGTTCACATTTTTGATCATAGGCTTAATCTTTCAAATTTTACTTTTATCCATTAGGTCCATAATCATCATTTTTAGCATTAGCTTGACCTTAGGTTTTCATTTTTGCATACTTTGGATTAGGCCAACCTTATCACAATTTGCAAAATCATTGCTTTCAAAACTAGGTTATCTTGGACTTCATCATTTATTTCTATCTTCAATCATTGTCACTTTTTGTGAGGCTTTCCAACTCAACAGTCTAGCTAGGAAAACTCACTAGTCCTTTTGACTTTGTCACCTTGTCATTTTCAATAAGTCCTTTGGTAACTAAAATTGAACACAAAGATTAAGGTTAGAGTGCTTAGGTACCCATTTCTCCAAATTGCATTCTAGTTTATATTTTACATACTTTATTCCTAAAACAAAATACAAAAACATTATTCATCCTAGTTGTTATTTTGAACCTAGACTTGGCATTAGTTGCATCTTTAGTTGACATAATCATCTTAGTCCTTATTTTTCACCTTGTCATCATTGTCATCCTAGTCATAATCTTCACTTTCGCTTTTTGGCATTATGCATTTCCTTAGGTACACATTATCATCTTGTTGCATTGTCATCCATTATCACACAAAAAGACAAAAACATAGACTAGTGTCATATTTGCATTGTCATCATCTTCATTTGAGCAATCTCTTTGATGGTGGAAACAAGACTTCAAAGAAAGAAAAGACAAATGGTAGACTTTGGAGAAGACTTTGACAACAACACCAACAACAACACCAATCCCAATGACTGGATCTTTGATGACCCATTTGGCAATTTGAACGCACAATCTTCCATGAACATGTCAACTTCCTTTCAAAATCCACTTTTTGAACAATTCATACAAAGAGATCAAAATGGACAAGTCTATGTTAAAACTTAGAGGCAGCAGTCCAAAATACTGAAGTCACTTCATTTGTAGGAGAATTGGTCTTGAAAAATCCTAACAGATACCTTGCTATGCTTTTAGACCAAGGCACAAGATTACCAAGAGGCTTCAACATTAATACCATACAACCTGTCTCTCCCAATAATATGACACAAAACACAACATCCCAACATGACAGGAACAATACCTTGATCAATAACATTGTTGTTACTACACAAGTTGCCACTACCACTATTAATGTGACATCTAGTGGCACCATAAATCAAAACACCTCCTCTTCAACCAATGCAACATCTACTAGAGGAACATCTACTATGACCATGCCTACAATTCCCATGTCATCTTCACAAATGATAGGAGCTACCATTTCACAGACCATTCCTACAACATCCACATCATCTTCACAAATGATAGGAGCCACCTTTGCATCCACATCAGTAGGCACTACTTTCTCAAATCCTATGTTCGGCTTTTCATCTATGACAATGGGGGCATCTTCATTACACCCTTACGGTGGAACCTCATCTAATCCCTTTGGATGAAACTCATGATGCATTTTCATTCAAGGTCCTCAACACCACTTTAACACATCATCAAAAATGAACATCCCACATGGACAAGGGCACAATACGCATATACCACATGGACACTTCCAAGGAACAATCACCAACATGCTACATGGACAATTCTTTCAACAAGGATGAGGAACTCAAATGACACAACAAATGTGTAACTTTGGAAATCAAATAAGTTAGGGATTTCAAATACCTCAAATACAAACAAACATGGTTGGGTCACATATTCCCACATACTCATCCTAGATTCATACTCAACAAAAAATTCCCACCCACAACTGGCAATATCAGCAAACACCTAATCAAAACATACCGTGTTTTCAAGTGACCAATGATCCCATGGTACACGCCTTGCTATCAAAAGTGGATGACCTTCAAAAATAGATGGAAAATATGAAAACCTCTGACAAGAAGACACAAATTCCATATGACTTATGTCCATATCCTTTTGATACAACTTTGTACATACCACCATTTCCACATGGTTATGTGGCTCCAAACTTCAACAAATGCAACGGTAAAACAAATCTACTTGACCACATCGGAGAGTTTGTAACAAGTTATGTGGATATTTCTCATGAGCACACATATTTAATGTGACTATTTCCTAAAAGCCTCATTGGACCAACCCTAGAATGGTTCTATACACTGCAACTCAGAATAAAATCATGGAAAGAACTTGCTAAAATATTCTAGAAAAATTACACATACAACATTGACACAAACACGTCGATTACCAATCTCTACCATATCACACAAGAATACTCAGGTGAAACATTTTTACTATTCTTTCAAAAATGGAGGGGCCTAGCAAGTCATCATATAGACATACCTGAAAATGAAAAAGTTGACATGTTCATACAAACATTATTAGGCCAACTGAAAAATGGCTTGCGTGTTCATTGTTACACAACTTTTGCGGACCTAGTTGAACGAGGTGTCCAAGTTGAACAAGCCCTCTTAGCTAAAGGAAGACTAAAATACATTCCTAAAAACACAAATGCAAACCCTCCTTCTACTGACAAAACCAAAATTTGGGTTAAGAACAAACATGTTACCAATGATGGTATAGTCGATGCTAAGGTTGTCAACGCTATAGGTCCGATGATTACCCTAAAAGGGACACAATCGCAAAACACACAAATGATGACACAAACCTATGCTTCTAATGTTGTTCAGAAAAATTAGAATAACCAAGGAAATCAAAGCAATCAAACTCAAGGGCAGCCTAGACAACCAAGACAATTCCCTAGAGGTCACACATACACTCCTTTGGGTGAACCTATTGAAGAAGTCCTCAAGAAATGCCTTCAGAATGGTGTCATCACACTTCAGGACCCCAAACCATATGACCCTGGGCAGCAGTTTAAACCATCTTGGTGGGATGATAATGCATTTTGTGACTATCACCAAATAAAAGGACACAAAACTTATTCCTATAAACAATTGAAAATCTAGTACAAGACCTCATTGAAAAGTGCATATTTTGAAGTTGGTGGACCATAGTTTGCTTCTAATGCAGATCATTCAATCCACAAAAATCCACTATAGGATCATGGTTCTGGAAACCCTTCTATTTCAAGTACAAATAATCAAGCCAACCATGCTCGTATTGGGTATGACTATTCTAGGGGACCTATCATACATCACATTAGAACAACCGATGACCTTGTCTACACAGTCATTGTTAGAAAGGCCCCTGAATGAAATGTCACCACCCGTAGCAGAAAGGTCACCATAGCCAACCCTCCTCCCCCTAGACAACCAAAGGTAACAATAGCTGGCCCATCCACTTCATAGTCATAATTGCGTCAATAAAGAAAGCAGTCCCAATGTAAAGGAAACTTTAATCTTATTGACCAGCTTGGAAAAACACTGACACAAATCTCTATCCTTAAGTTGTTATGCATCTCGTCTGCCCATAAGGCCATCCTAGATAAAACATTGCAAGAATTCTCCATGCCCCAAGATATTGATGTCATCCAATTCAAAGCCATGGTAGGATATCTCATGACTCCCCACCATATCACCTTTTCTGATTAGGATTATTCATCATCCAAATCCAACCATAATGATGCCCTTCATATCGAAGTCCTTGTTCATAAACATAAGGTCAGAAGAGTCTTAGTAGATGGAAGAGCAGGACTGAATATATGTTCTTTAAAATTGGTTAAGGCACTAGGATTTTGTGATGCTTGCATAGATGCCACAAGAAGCATTGTTATCAAGGCATATGATGATGAAGAATATTCCTCTCGGGGCGTAATTACACTCCCAATTCAAATCGGGCTAGTCATTGTTGACACCATCTGTCAAGTTCTGGATTTAGACCTTCCATACAATATTTTACTTGGTTGACCTTGTATCCATGCTTTGAAAGCCATCCCTTCCACGTATCACCAATGCTTGAAGTTTCCTTTTGAAGGCACTAAGATTACTATATATGGAGACCTTGATTTGTTCCAATATTTTACCAACTTACGAGGTGTCTCTGAATGCCAAGTCCCTATCAATAGGGAAGCTCTGATGTCCTTATCTTCTAAATTCATTGACCCCTCAGTGCTCGTGAAGCCTTCCGCCTCTTCATCTACCACATCCATTTTTGCTTCTTCGACCACCACGACCATCTCCCTAACACCTTCCACTTCATTTGTCACCCCAAATTTTGACCCGAGCTTCCAAATTCAGGACCATGGATGTGGAGAGTACAAGCTGAATACGACCTATTGCATAACCAAGATTCCCAAGTCTCCCCAAGTCTATGGAAAACCTTAATTTAGAATACAAGCAAAAGAAACTTTCAGGGTTCCTCCAAATACAATTTTCATAAAGTGGGGAGAAATGAGTCAAGAGAACATAGATGATATACTATCCTGGATTTATAGAGAACTAAGAGACTTAACTCCCTTGCCAATAACAATATATGGAAAAGGATACAACATGATAAAAGCAAAAGGTTATGATGGAAAAAGTGATCTTGGTAAAGATAAAAATGGAAGGCATGAGCCACTATCAGTTTTAGAAAGACCAAAACATCTTGGGTTAGGGTTAGGTCCATGAGAATTTGGCAATCCAAGTACCAATGTGCTTCTATGTGAGTTACTATATGCTTTAGACTATGTTGAGACAACTGAGGACACCTCCTCTAAAATTGACTCTCATGAATGGGAATTTGGCTCTCAGTGATCCTTAACTGACTACTGCCTTGACAAATTATTCCTTGAACCTTGCGAGCCTACATTTGAAGAACGATTATGGAAAATGTTTAAGATTGATACAACACCAAATGATGTCAAGTCCATATCATATTCTATTCCCATTCGTCCTAGCCTCGACATACTAGCCCAGTCATCCCAAGCTGACAACCATCATTTAGAATTGCTTGAGCCATCACTGGCCACTACTGATCCTAACTCTAATTCTACTTCCTTTGTCCCTTATTTCACTGGTGAGTAAGAAACAAGCAAAGGAGAATACTATATAGAATCTAACATAGAGACAGATGATGACAACTTCATTTTAATGTCTCGACATCCATTTGTATGCTCTCTGTGTCACCTCCTCAATTCACAAATGTTGATGATGGAATATCCTTACTTTACCCTGACTTAATTGACTAGAACCAACAAGGCCCACCAGTAATGGATACTTTTCAAAATGATGAGCCTTTAGTAGAGTTTCTAGGACTACATGAGGGCATTCCAAATGGGGATCACAAAGCTGGATTTGCTATTAACTTGGATTGTACTGCTTATTTTGGGGAGACTGTGCCATCCTCTAGTCGCAAAATTAAGAAGAAAAAAAAAAAAAAAAATGACATGTCTCTAGGTGAAAACCGAAAGGCACCTTCTAATGACAAAATAGTAAAAATAGGACATATCCGAGGGTGAAAACCTCCCTGAGGCACCTAAGGGTGGAGGATTGGACTTTCTCCCTATAGACAGAGAAAAATCAGCAATGCTCATAGAAGACACCATACTAGTTAATATAGCTACTGTGGAGGACCCCAAAATGGTTCTCTTTGCAGCATCATTGACAGAAGCTAAACACCCAAAATTTCAAAAGTTCTTCTCAAAGCAAGATAAACTTCACATGGTCTTATGCTGACATGCCGGGGTTAGATCCTGAGTTAGTATTACATCAATTGCCATTATTGCAGATGCCAAGCCAATAAAACAAAAGCTAAGAAAAATGCACCCACAAGTTGCATTGTTGGTTAAAGCAGAACTCAAAAAGTTATTGGATGTAGGTTTTATCAGGTCAATTGACTATGCTGAATGGATATCCAACCTCGTCCCTATCACCAAGCCTACGGATAGATTTGCATATGCACAGACTTCCGAGATCTCAATAAAGCATGCCCTAAAGATGATTTCCCTCTACCGAACATCAACATCATTGTGGACCTTACAGCTGGATATGAGATGCTGTCCCATATGGATGGTTTTTTTGGTTATAATCAGATTTGTATTGCCCCTAAAGACCAACACAAGATTGCTTTCACATGCCCTTGGGGTACATACTGTTAGGCTATAATGCCATTTGGTCTTAAAAATGTAGGCGCTACATATCAAAGGGAAATGGCAACAATATTCCATGACATGATGCACACATTAATGGAGGATTATGTGGATGACCTTCTAGAAAATTCATTGACAAGAAAAGACCACCATTCAGTATTAGACAAAGTTTTTCGGAGGCTAGATGATTATATGGTCTGGTTAAACCCGAAAAAGTGTGTTTTTGGTGTAGCATCAGGCAAGTTGTTGGGGTACATAGTCTCTCGTAGAGGCATTAAAGTTGACCTCGCCAAAGTTAGAGCTATATTGGATATGCCTCCTCCTAAGGGAATCAGTGACCTAAGAATGCTACAAGGCAGGCTTCAATCTATCAGATGGTTCATCACTAAACTCATGGGTAGGTGTCAACCATTTTAGTATCTTCTATGCAAAGGGATACCCTTTGTGTGGAAAAATAAGTGTCAGGAAGCATTCAACCAGATCAAAAAATACTTATTGTCACCTCTAGTTTTCATGCTTCCCATCCAAAGAAAACCATTAATTTTGTACATCTCTGCAACTACTTCAACATTGGGGGCATTACTAGCACAAAATGACTATGAAGAAAAAGAACGAGCTATATATTATATCAGTCGAACACTGGTGGGGTATGAGCTAAATTACACACCCGTTGAATGTGCTTGTTTGGAAGTTGTATTCGCAGCCCAAAAATTAAGGAATTACATGTTAAATCATAAGACACACTTGGTAGCCAAGATCGATCCCTTGAAGTATCTCTTGAGTCGAGCAACATTGATGGGACATTTGGCAAAATGGGTCATAGTCCTCATGAATATGATATTCAATATGTCAAGCGGAAATCCATCAAGGGATAGGTAATAGCAAACTAGCTTGTAGACACACCAATACTAGATAGCCATCCTCTTATAACAAAATTTCCAGATGAGTTCGTATTTCAAGCAGAACCCTAACAGCCTTGGCAATTATACTTTGATGGATCTCACACTAATCATGGCTCAGGAGCTAGAATACTATTCATTACTCCACAAGGAGAGTCCATCCCAAGGTCATTCTGCATTGCATTTCCATGCACTAATAACATGGAAGAGTATGAAGCACTAATTACAGGACTCTGAATGGCTATCAAGTGGAAAATCGGGAATTTTTAGGTCCTTAGTGATTCTCAGTTAGTTATCAACCAAGTCAATGATGAGTATGAAACCAAAGATGAGAATCTAATCCCTTATAAATGGATGGTTGATAGTTTTCTGACATATTTTCATAGGCTATCCTTTGAATTTATTTTGAGAACACAGAACAAGGCCGCTGATGCTATGGCAACAATCGGATCTTTGCTTGATATTCCTAGCAATGTCCCACAATTTGAGTTTTTGGTTGAGCAATTATTGGTTCCTACTTATGACGTCCCCGAATCCAAAATGGTCTATGAGCTTGTTGGTTCTAGTTCCCCCTTGTATAAGGATATTTTTGACTACATTCATAGATCCTTCCTCAAAACCTTTATAATAACCAAAGAAATTCCTTTATCCGTAAAGCTGCATGTTATACCATCATCAGCGACACCCTTTACCGTCATAGCTTCGACAATACCCTTCTCCATTTTATCGACTCTAATGAAGCAAAAGAGACCTTACAAGAAGTACATGAGGGCATATGTGGGTCCCATTTGAGTGGCCCAACCTTAGCTAAAAATATTACAAGGCTTGGGTACTATTGGCCGACACTAGAAAAGGATGCACTAGAATTTGTAAGAACATGTCGCCAATGTCAGATTCACAATGATATGATTCACAATCCAACACAAGAGTTAAGGCCAATCACTTCTCCTTGGCCTTTCACACAATGGGGACTTAATCTCATGGGAATGCTTCACCCTACATCCTCCAATTGACACATTCATTATCACTACCACTGAGTATTTTACTAAATGGATCGAGGCCATTCCATTCACTTACATTACTAACAAATAGATCTCCAAGTTCATCCTCAATTACATCATTTGTCGATATAGAATTCCACAATCCATCATCAAGGATAATGGTCATCCCTTCAAAAACCATGAAGTCTGTGAATTATGTCAACGTTTCCATATTAGCCACCACTTTTCCACACCATATTACCCACAAGGAAATGGTCAAGCTGAGGCATCTAATAAAACCATTATCAAAATTCTTCAAAAGATTATCAATGACACTGGTCATGACTGGAACATCCAACTCAACCCTATTTTGTGGGCATACCACACGAGCATCCGTACTCCCACCAACACCACTCCTTTCACCCTTGTCTTTGAAGCCAAAGCCATCTTTCCCATAGAGGTCAAAATTCCATCTTTGTGAGTCTCCATGAAAGGCCTCATCACTGATGAAGAATACAGACAGTCAAGACTGCATGAGTTAGAAATGCTAGATGAACACAGACATAATGCATTGAATCATTTACAAGCATATACCAAAATTGTCTTTGCAGAAGCTATAACGAAAGGGTGATGACTTGACAATTTGACATTGGCGGCCTAGTTCTCATGAAGAATCCCAAGAATTAGTTAGATAGGGAGAAGCTAGGAAAATTTGAGCCCAATTGGATGGGCCCTTACATTGTCATAGCATCATTTGGTTCTGGAGCATATCAGTTAACTACTCCTAAAGGTGAACAGTTGATAGAGCCAATCAATAGTCTACATTTGTGCAAATTCTATGCATAGCATCAGAAAGCCTATCCGAAAACTAGTAAAAATACAAAAAAATTGAAAAATGCAAAAAATTGTCACCTTGATGAAAACTTGGCAAATAAGTGTCCTGGTGACATAATTTTTTAAAAAAAAAGTGACAAAAATAAAGATAAATAATTCATCTAATAGTGAAAACTTGGTAAACAAGTGCTTTGGATAAGTACCATGGTGAAAACCTAGTAAGCAGGTGCCTTGTGTAGTCAGTCAGTGTTGTGCCATCTATTGTCACTCTATCTACTTGTACCCCTAGGGAACATACTTTTTTTTTACATTCATCATAACACTTCACCACGACATCATGACATTTTCATCCATGGCTGACAATGGTTGAAATCAAGTCTTGCATACTATCCATTGTCCATGCTAGTCATTCCTTTTCTTTACATTCCATTTTGCCTGGCTCATTCTCAACTTGACTAGGGGAAAAATTTCATCATGAGACTACAGTGGGTACTGCACGTGATCCTGAAAATCATAAAATGTCCCAAAAAAGACCTAAAAATTGAAAAATGTGCTAAAAAAAAGACCTAAAAATTGAAAAATGTCCTTAAAAAAGGCCTAAATATAAAAAAATGACCTAAAAAAAATCAGAAAATGTCCTGAAAAAAGACCTAAAATCAAAAATGTCCTAAAAAAGACCTAAAAATTAGAAAATGTCCTTAAAAAAGACCTAAAAATAAGAAAATGTCCTGAAAAAGATAAAATGTCCTAAAAAAAGAAAATTGAAAAACGTCTTGAAGAAAACACAAAAATTCCAAAAAAAGTCATGTTAGTCAAAATAGTCACGTCAATTCAAGTCTTGATTAGTCTTTGTCATTGTCGAACTACGTTGTCTCTGTGCATTTGCTACATAGGCAAGACTCATGTTCGAGTCCTCGAGACATTAGGTCAATCCTATTAGGTTTGTCAAAATAAATCATGACTCAATCTTTGGTCAACAAGACAAAGTCATTGGTCATGTGTCGAACTACGAGGTCTCTGAGTGTATGACGTAGGCAAGGCCATCTGTCGATGAGCCCCCCGAGGCCACACTAAGTCAGTCCATTAGGGTTCATTGCACAATTTTCTCACACATGAAATAGTCTTTAAATTTATCATGGTCTTTGTCAAAATTCGAATGAACAGTCTACCCAAGCGAACTTCTACAATCTTTCAATCAAGCATGACAATCATCTTGGCATATCAAAATTGGTCAAACTCAGTCAAACTTAGTCAAACTAGTCAAATATTGCTTACTCTACAGATGTGTCCTTCTGAAGGGTAGCCTATCTTTTAATCATGTCCTAGGATGTGTCCTTCTTAGGCATCGTCACAATCATCTGGCATTTTGAGGATTCTCACAACATTCGAGATATGTTCCTCTTGACATTGACAATATTCAGGATGTGTCCTTCCTGAATCTGGGATCTTGGCATCGACATCATTTGGGATGTGTCCTTCCTGAATCTTGACATCAACTTGGCATTTTGGCATCAACGTTATTCAAGATGTGTCCTTCCTGAATGCGACATCATGACATCAACATCGTTTGGGATGTGTCCTTCCCAAACTAGACATCAATTCAGAATCTTGACACCGACATTGTTCAGGATGTGTCCTTCCTGAACTTGACATCAATTCGACATCTTAACATCGACCTTGCTCGGGATGTGTCCTTGAATTTGGTATCACTTTGGCATCAACGTCATTCAGAATGTGTCCTTTCTGAATCTGGCATCTCGACATCATTCAGGATGTGTCCTTCATGAACTCGACATTAATCTGACATCTTCATATCATCAACCCTGGCATTTTGACACCAAGACATCTGACATTCCACCAAACTTGGCAAACTTGACATTTTGACATTCAAACACTTGGCAAGCACTTGGCATTTAATTTTATTTTGTTTTGTCTTTTGGAAATCATGATGCTAGTTCCTCAAGGATGTCTTGACAACAGGATTTAGAGGAGCAATGACGTTTCATGATTTGTCTTACTTGTCTTTACTGTTTGTGGTTGATCATGACAAAATTATTGGGGCAATCGCTCTCTTAGTATGAGTCATAATCATCCTTATATGCGACTGTTTGTTTCATGTGATGGTACAACCTTGCACACCTTGGTCTATCTCATATCATGGTGTTTGTTGGCCATTATAATAATTTTCCCAATGATGATAAATATAAAAATGTAAGCATGAAAATTGGTTCCCATATCATTTCTCATCTAGCTTTCCATCTTCATCCTCCTTTCTCTTCCACGCTAATATCCATCCCCTTCCAAGTTAACATTTCTTCTAACCTTCACCCTCTAGTCTTATCATCCATTTCAAGAGCACATTTGTGTTCTTTGAACTCACTTGTCCTCTCGAGGGGCCATACACAACCCTCCTCATCATTCTTCTTTCACTGGGAATATTTCAGAATTAAATTTCTTTGACACAATGCATGAACTGCATTATGTCAAAGAGGGAAAAATGTAGACAATGAAAAATGTCCTAAGTCTGCTGAGCATCATTTTTCTTGGTCATTGTCCTTCGATAATTGAATAATTTCAATTATTCAATTATGTTTGATCATATTCCTCTATTAATTAAATAATTTTTAATTATTTAATTAATTCACCTTCTCATCTCTATTCTATCATGATCAATTAAAATTATTTAATTGTGTCACTAATTTCTCCCTCTTCTTCTATAGTTAAATAATTATTAAAATTATTTAACTATCCCATGCCACCTCCCCTATTAAATAATTAATCTAAATTAATTATTTTTGAGGTCTAATTTTCATCTCTCCATTTAATTAAATTGATAAATTTAATTAAATGCTCCTCTTTTCATTTTCTCCAAATAAATAATTTGAATAAATAATTTATTTTCCACTTGTCCATTTCCTCCACTCTCTCCATTTTTGAATAAATTAGTTAAAATAAATTATTTATGCACCACTTGGTCAAAGATGCTCTGTCATAATCCCCTGCCATAACGTTCATTTCTATCATAGCCTGCATGTCTTGCATGTCTGTCATAACTATCACGTGTCATAGCCATCGGCGTCATAGCTTTTCCATGCATGGCATATTTTTGGTGCATCAATTCTGGATCATTGATCTTGGCATCTTTTCTCAAACTTAATGTCAACCATCCATTTCATAACATCCCTCTCATGCATTCCCATCCATTGATCTTGGAATATTTCTAGAAGATTAATCTCAACCGTCCATTCGAAAGGTTGTCTATAATAACAACCTTCCTTCTCCATTTTCAGCTTAACAGCTAATTGTCTCTAACTTTCTTGCTACCATTTGCAGGTTTTGCACAAGTATTTCAAAAAATCTAAGGGCAAAGTTGCATAACAAGAAGGAGAGCAAGATAAGGAATCAACTACAATATGGGGAGTGTTTTATTTTATTTTCTTTCATTTTAATATCTCCATTTTGTTTGTATTCTCTTGTTGATATGGTTTAATAGCTTAGTAGTGTTGGTTGTCACTTTGTCTATGCTATTTTATTTCTAACACCATCTCACACTATGGATTTTTCAATAACTTGCTATCTTTTACCTTTTGTGATGTTCATAGTAGGATAATGGGCAGAAAGAGCTTATAAAGTCTAGTGGACAATCCACCTCAAGAAGACAATGATACAATCTTGTAGAAACCTAAAGTGAGCAGCCCTTGGAAAGGTAAAAGGAAATGCCATCATCATATGAGATGATGAAGTGTTAATCTCTTAGCCTTTGAGAGACAAAACACAATCCAATCAAAGTATGGATTAGCATTTTAAGATAGCCTAATCACATGAATTGAAGGCATATATCACACTGTCAATGGATGGTGTTGAGAAGACATGGCAGTAGACAGTCAAACCTCTTTGAACATGTAAAAATATTGATAGAAGCCCTATGCCAAAGAAAATAGATCATATGAAAATCAGAGATAAGAAGCAACATGACAAAGGATAGTTGATACTATAGAGTTGAATGAGAATATTAATGAAAAAGGTCTGTTGTCACATTCACAAATAGGGGCAGTGGACAAGAGATTGCATATCAGATGAAGAAGGAAGGAAGGGTAGTAAAGCTTTTCAACTTCCCTGGTCGGTGTCACATAATGATCAACCATAACTTTCATCTACATTTTCTTGAGTTTCTCAGACCCAAGGATTACCTCCACAAGTGATATATGTAGTTGACAATAACTTTATTGATGGAATTGGGGGAAGTAGTCAAGTTTCACAACTTACAAGTGAACTTTTAGTGGGCATGATAAAAAGGAAGTAAAGTAATATGCCATTAATTGATAAATCAATACAAAAGAGGGAGGCTTCCAATGCAACTTGCATCTACTTTAAGTGAATAGAGGTTTCAATGCATGGGAAAGCCTTGGGATGCATGAGTATAATCTATTGAATATCTCATCTAATGAAGAAGATGGCTATAGTCCTTCAAAGGAAAAATGTGATTATGGAAGTTAGAATTTAAATAAGCAACATGATAATCACATTCAGTTATAGGAAGAGTTAGCTACAGTTGATGAAATAAAGGTGGACTTCACATGCATAAGTGAATGTAATAGGAATGAATATAACATAAATGACAAAGTAAACACTTTTAGATACAATTGTGAAGGTCAGAAGAACATATCAACTATTCAACATCACTGCAAAGGTCACTCTGTTTAAGAAAAGAGTGCAATGAGCTACACATTTATGATGTGAGCGCATTCTTAGAAGATGACTCAATTTATGATGAGGTTCAAGCTAAGAAGTGCAAGGGGTGGTTCTTGTTTCAGCTTATCACTCTCTCAGGAAATCTCATTCATATTATAATCTAGGTGATTGTACAAGGGTTTAGTTACATTCTCGTGGCATCAAAAACAAGAAATTTGGATTTGTTTTTTGCAAAATACAAAAAACCCATCTAGGTTGATTAAAATATGCAAATACGGAGTGCAAGAGGTGGTTACTCTTGTAAGGACCCTAGCTGAATCTATTTTAGGAAAAAGAATACAAAAAATCAAAACAAACAAAGCCTTCATGATAACAATAGTTACATAATGGAAATAATTATAGTCCTTTGACTTATACCTGTGCAATGGAATTGAATCATTCTCAACCATTTCTTCGTTTTAGGACAACATTGTCTTGTGAAAAAATTGATAGAGGAATCAATAGAAAAGATGGGGTCCTTGAAGACTTTCAATCATGCCTTTATGTTTTTTATAGAATAAATATCAAGTATTTGGCTACCATGGGTTTCTTTAAAACCCAAAAAATTACAAGTTTGGAGGTTCAGTATAAGTAAAACCAGAATAATGCAAGTGAATACAAAGAATGCATGGAGGTTCTTTTCCCAGAAAAGAACAACAAAAATGTTTAAAATCTCAAGCATTCCTGTTCAGCTGTGGACAAAATTTTTCTTCAAAACACCAAAACCCACTTGGGGTTTTTATTGAAATCACAAATTTCTTCAAATGAACAGAAACCCACTTGGGGTTCGAGCAAAAAATTACAAATACAAAAAATTACAGAGATTTCCATAAGATATTCAAAGCAAGAAATGTATGTGCAAAACCCAGTTCGTATGTTCATAGAGAAACACAATGTGTTGCAATTTGGAGAAACCCACTTGGGGTTCGAGCTACAAAAGCACATTTGAAGTTCTTTTTTGAAAAAATTTAAAGCAAAAAGTATGATGCTATGAGAGCACATTCAAAATGACAAACAAAAGAGCCATTCTTCTATCTACAACCACGACCTCAATGGCTATGTTTTCTTCAAAGAAATAATGCAAAATGAATTTCTGCTTTATTAGTCATAATGGAAGCTTGAAGTGAGATCTGTTGCTCAAAATCTAAGAGGAGTGGAGCTGATTCAACGTGTACTTGGAGCTATTGCTCATATTTTTGCAAACTTTCAATATTTTTTCTTTTACCAAAAGCTCCATTTTAAGTTTCTCATGGTGGCTATAAAAGTGGAGAACAATAATATAAGAACAAAATGAAACAAGGTTCATTAGACTATGCTATAGGCCGCAGCCAAAATCAATGAAATGGCCTTCAAATGATATGAAAAAACCAAGTTTTGATGCAAAAAGGGAACTTACCTCATTTTCCACTGTTTTCCTCAAGAAATCACCACAAAAACCAGTCAAAATCTCCATATTTTGTGCATGCGATTGAAACCCTAGCAACAACATGTCTCTGCCAAAATGATGATGTTTTTCACATTCTTCATCTTTTGTTACTTAGGGTTTGACCCTATTTTTGATGACCGATGGGATTTTTGTCCCATGTTTTAAAAAATGAAACACATGTTAATGCATAGTGGGGGTCGAATGATAGGTTTTAAGACAGGAATTTTTTTCCTTATTTTCATCATTGAAAACATGTGCCTTGTTTCAAATTTTGCTAGGTCCTCCATGAGGAACATGTGAAATGTGCCAATTCTTTAGGTTATTCCTTTGACCTTTGACATGTAATTCCTTAGTGCCTTGAAGACTTAAAATGTGCCTTCCAAGAAGTGTGGAGATCGGCCATATAGGCCAAATTTGAACCTTTTATTTTGCCTTTGAAAATCAGAAGATGTTGACCAAACATGTGGCCTTGGAGTGCAAAATGAAGTAAGAAAAAATGATCTAGTGACTTGGAGAATTTTTGATCTTGTTTAATGCTTTTGAAATCATTTTGACATTTCATTATATTTTTTCATTTTGTTTCAAAGTATAAAAATATCATTTAAGTGATTTGCTAATCACTTGATATTATTCACATGCAAATATAATGTAATCTAATATTGATGGTGGGCCCTCTTATATTTTTCTTTGAAATGTAAAATAACTTGATTAAGTGGTGTATTGTAAATCACCTAATAAAGTTATTATCTTTAATTCCTTTTTGGAGTCTTTTGTTTTTAAAACATACATATTGCATGAGTCAAAGTTGGGAGACAAAATGATGGCTTGTAGACATGAGGAGAGTGTGGGGGTGAAGCATTTGACTATTTTGAGAAACATGTGCTACTTTGGAGGGAGTTTTGTCACACTTTTGGAATTACTTGAGTCTGTGCTTGACTTTTCACCATTTTAGAGGCCTTTTGGAGTGATTTTGGAAAGTTCTTTTTTGGATTTTGTGCCTCATCCAACTAGAACCTTCTAGATGGGCAGGCATGAGAGTTGTGTCACTAACTCATTTGACCACAAAATACGATGAAAATTTCTGACAAAAGATGTATAATTAGATGAATCATCAGGTACATGTGTATTTAATGTGAAATTTTCAAAAAAAATTAAAATTTGTGCCTGACGTTCATCAAAATTTTGAGGAACGTGATTTTCGTCACTTCTTCGACTAACGCTAGGCATAAATTTTAATAAATAAAAGTGATTTCGAGAATTTATCTATACTATAATAAAATTCAAGCACTTAGTTATCACTTTTCTCTTGATTGATCTAGTAATAATATACTATCCAACTAATAATCATCCAATGATATCATCTTGCATTGATTTGTGTTACTTGACCATCAAATAATTGAACCAAGTACCACTTTAGAAATACCACATACATAGTCTTCTCTCTCTACAAACCTCCCATTGTATTCATAAGGGTTTTATTGTAGTTCCCATCAAATACTATGCCCTAATCATGTAACAAGTAGATAAGTCATCTTTACTAAGGTCAAACAAAGTTATTTTATCACAAAATACAATAGTTTTTATTTTTAAGTGTTAGATTTATGTTTTGATTATAAGGTTTATCTTGTAGGTTTAAGGTATGAATTTAAGGTTCTTACAATGACTTTTCAACCAATGGTATTATTCTATCCTATCTCTACCATTCTAGTTCTAAAATAAAATATACAAATCAAACTTAACTAGAAATCACATCTTAGTGTGCAATGGGCATGCCGAAAAAGTGTGGAATTTCAATTAGGATAAATTTTGGTCTATTTTTTGCATACATTTATGCAGTACATGAGTTCAATTGGTAGGACATTTAGCAAATGATTTTGTTTGTGCAACAAAGGTCTTAATGGAGAAATCATAGCTTCAAATAAACTATGCATCCACTTACAGGGATCCAAACATGATTGAAATAGAACCTCTGAATTAGGAAGATGATCAAGCTCCATTAACAATAGGCTCATGTTATGCTTGCAATAAGGAGAGAGGGAGAGAGAGAGCGATGGAGAGGTAGCGATAGAAAGGAGGAGAGATAAGAGTGGGGAAGAGTGAGAGATAGAGGGGTAAGGAGATAGAGATAAAGAGGAATATAGAGATAGAGATGGAGATGTAGAAGGAGAGGGATATGGAGAGGAGGAGAGGCAAGAAGGATAGGGAGAGATAAAGAGAGAGAGGAGAGAGGGTTAGATAGAGATGAAATAGATAAATATATAAATAGGGATAGAGAGGGAGATAGATGGATGGATAGAGAGAGGGAGACATGTATAGAGATAAAGGGGGAGAGAGGAAAATAGAGGTAGAGATGAAGATATAGTGAGAGAGGAAGAGGGAGACAAATATATAGAGAGATATAGGTAGAGGGAGAGATAAATATAGAGAGAGATAGGGATAAAAAGAGGGAGAGATAGTGAGGAAAAGATAGAGAGAGACAAAGAGATAAGCAAACAAAAATAATTAGATATAAGTATATAGAGATGGAGAGAGGGAGAGATAAATAAGGAGAGATAGAGAAAGGGAGAAATGAGTATGGGGAGATAGAGATAGATAGGGAGAGAAAGAGAGAGAGAGAGATAGAGATATATGGGAAGAGAAAGAGAGATAGAGATCTATCTCTAACTCTATCTCCATCTCTATCTCTATCTCTATCTTTGTTTCTCTCTCTTCTCTCTTTTTTTCTCTGTATCCCTCTTTTTATCCCTTTATTTCTATCTTTTCTCCTCCTTTGTCTCATTTTTCTTCCTCTCTCTTATGTCTCTTTCTCCTTTTTATCTCTCCACTTATCTATATCTTATCTCTCTCTCCCTCTCCATTTTCTCTTCCTTTCTCTTTATCTCTTTCTCTCTCCATATCTTTGTCTCCTTGATCTATAAACTCCTTACTATGAATCACTTAACAATTGTTAGATTCACCAGGATGAAAATTTAATTTAAGATCGAAACTAACATTGCTTGTGAATTGAGAAAATAAACACATAAAATGCAGGAAAGTAAAGAAGCTGACAAAATCATGCACCAAGAAAAGAGAGAAAATATTTTATAACGGAGTTCATCGAATTCTGGCTACGTCTCTGGATCTGCAAATATGCGTGATCGTTTCCATTATTATGATTCAACTACTTTTTACATCACCATGGTCTTTCACTGAGTTACAATCTACTACCAAGGAAGATTGTCGCACTTCAGGCTCTTCCTGCTTCCACACTACAATGACAGGATCTATCTGGCAACATGTTTGTGCCTAACTCCTTCATCACCTTTACAATGCTATCAAGCAATAAAACTACAACTCACTCTCTCTCAATAAGAGTACATGAATACAATAGGCATTAAAATTCATGAAAATTATCTCAAAGAAAAAAATGAGTTTTTATCTCTTCCTATTATTCTAAGAGACCACTTATAATTCTCTAGAGACCACTCATAATTCTCTCAAAAGACTCACTAATTTTTTATCTCTTCATTTACTCACAAGAGACCACTTAGCTCGCAAGACTCTCAAAACCTCTGAGTAAAGAAATCATACTCCTACCCCCCTTTTTATACATAATTTTGGCTAAAAAGGCCAAAAACCTCCATAATTAATAAAATAACCCCTTAAAGGAAAACAAGAAAATAATTTCCCCTTAAAAACAAATTTAATTTGTTTAAAAGCCCTATGTCTTATTAGATTTTTGGGCTAAGAGGTTATGGGGTTTATTTATTTTTATGTGATTTTAAGCCTCCTAATAACCATTTAAAAGGCTATTTTTATGGAGAGGATAACTCCATGAAAAGAGGGTTTACAACAACTCAAGAGAAAATTTCTCAACTCCTCCTTGAGAATAGGAAATTAGGTGTGAGGTGGAACTAATTCCCTTTTTTTATAAATTGAATGAATAATACGTGAGAATTCCACTCACTTAAGTATTAATAATTTATTTTTAAATTTTTTCACCTACCATCATTTTTTTAGATTTATCCTATGGTGAGAAAATTAGAATTTTTTTCACCATTTGATGGGCCCCTACACCTATTTTTCCCAATCTTTGATTGGCCATAAGTTTTTCCTACGGACTCCGTTTTTGATGAAACGAATGTCATTGGAAAGGTCTCAATGAGCTCTTCACTTTGACACTGATTTTGACCAATTCCAAGATGATCATTGTTTTCACCTTTTTTTGGCCCCCTGGTTTGTTAGTTTGACTTGAACTTTGACCAAGCATAACTCTTGCTTACAATCTCCTTTTGACACGATTCAAGTTGCGTCAAGATTGTATTATTGTGCTCTATGCATTGATATTGGTTTTGGAAGATTCTAAATTAGTTGAATTTTTAAGGTCTTTGAGATCCACCTAGATCATTCCTCCCCATTGAGGAACTTTTGGACCTCCAAAAGGTTCTTAATTAGACACAATGTGAGAAAAAAACCTTCCCACTTGTCTAGTATCTGTCCACCCTAATTTTTCACTTGCTTCATCAAAAAGTTGTACAAAATTTATGATAACTACAAACATATTGCTACCCATTTGCACTTTCCCACATCCTTCTCCATTCATTACCCCAACTACTATCCATGTACAAAACATTAGCAGCATTAACAAATACAAGGATATTAATGACAATGAGCTAACAATAATTTTAATCCTCTTAACAGATTCCCACAGTAAATGTTCATGTTATGGCACTGATGATTCCTAAAACACATGATAGTTAGGCTTACAAGCAACTACTTCATTTTCATGCTTTAGATCACCTGCTTTTTCCACCTTTTCAGACATGAACAAAGATAATTTTGTCACATACATGAGCCTCTTCATTTGCTCGATGTTCACCAATAGAGAATCAACTACAATCTTCTTGTCCTTCTTTGGACAAAGCTCTAGATGAAGCTTCCAACAATTAGCTTCCTGATGTCCACCTTTGTTGCAATAAGCACAAGGTGTTTTCAACATCTAGCCCTTCTTTCCCTTCTCTTTCTTCCAATTTGGAGATGGGTCTTGATGTTGTGTCCCTTTCTTGGTCGACACCACTTTCCTGTACAAATCCATTTTATTCCAACACTTGGAAACACTATGGTTAGTCAACCCACAAAATGTGCATGGTCTTCTATACCATAAACTTTCTACATTGCCAATCTTCTTATAATCTAAAGGAACATTGGAATAATTAGGCTTATTATACCTCTAATGGTCATCTTTAGTGCACACATGTTGAGGAGAATCTATCTTCATTCTTCTCTTGGACATCTTGCATGCTTTATCGTCGCTTCTTATAGGTTGTTCTTGTAATGGTTCTTCTTTTAGAGAATTCCTTGCTTCCACTGCCTTGGTGCATTCTCCTTCACCATACCCTAATCCTACATAGCGAGGTCTAGCTTCCACCTTCACAGGTTCAACCATGCCTTTTCCATGACTTCCAAGGTGCTTTCCTTCATATCCCATCTTGGTTAACAACCCCAATCCAACACTTTGAGATTGTTTCTTAGGATCACCAAGAGAACAAGAAAGAGAATGAGAAGAATGAGGAGCTTTCAATGAATTTTCATCTTTGGCTTTCTTCAATGAGCCTTCCTTTTTAGACTTCCATTCCTCATACATTACATCTGTATACACCTAAAAATGGTCACATCACATTGTCTGAAAATTAATTAAATATTTTTAATATTTAATTAAATCTTCAAATTCCATCTATGTATAAATAAATTTAAATAATTTATTTATATTTGTTCATTCTTTTATTTCGATTAAATAAATAAGTTTATTTAATCATCTTTTTGTATTCATTTCTTAATTAATTAAATAAATATTATGATTTATTTATATTAATTATTATATAATCTTAGTTTGAATATTTTATTCAAATAAAGATTAAAATATTCTTCTTTTCTTCTAAATATCATTTATAATTAAATATTTCAAATATTTAATTAATTCCTCTAATTCGATTCTAATATCTATTCATAATTAAATATTCCAAAAATATTTAATTAATTCTTCTAATATTTCATATTCTTCTAAAGTCATATCATATCTCAAAATATTTAATTAAATATTTCATAGTTTTTAAAATAAAAAATCAAAATTCATTAAATGAAATTAAATAAATCTATTTATTTATTTAATTTGGGATTATCTTCAACATCCGGGAAGCAAATGGTCAAAACAGAAAATTTAATTTTCTCTATTTTTGTGCAGGCTTGTTCCCATGGGTTGAAGACATGAATCCATCCTTCTCTCCAACCTCTTAACCTCTTCCATCTTCTTCTCAACTTCTCCATATCTCATATAGGATAGAATTTCCTTTCGTATAACTCATTCTACAGCAGCCATTTGGAGAAGCTGACTTTATACAAAATCTAAGAGTAGCAGCTTCAAATCTCTGGAGATAGAGGAAGATGGAACACTTCTGAAGATTATCTTTATTTCTTTGTTTAAATTCCTTCAGTATAATGTTTCATTTTGTGTTTTGTTTTTCAATTAGATTACTCATATAAACATTAACACATTTTTGGCGCCCACCATGGGGCTCTTTGCCCCTGTTTCTCATATCTTTTTGCAGTTTCTTTTGACAGGTTACAGACAAAAACAGCGGAATAGTGCAAGAAACACGTCTTCGAAACTTCAATACCCAGTTCAGCGCATTTGAGGACTTTTGCAGTGCCTGTGAGGTGTTTTGCAGCGCCCGTGAGGTCTTTTGCAGCGCTCGTGAGGTCTTTTGCAGCACCGATAAATACTTTTGCAGTGCATTTAAGGTCTTTTACAGCGCTCAAAAGTCTTTTGCAGCACTCGTAATATGTATTGCAGCGCCCGTAAAAATTTTTGCAGCGCCCGTGATAACTTTTGTAGTGCCTATAATGTCTGTTGCAGCACAATTTTTAGAAAGTAGTATATTGTAATCTGTAAGCTTAAAATAGTATAATTGATTCCGATGCAACTGCGGACAGTTAGTATTTTTTAACTTAAAAAGAACCAATCCTAGGGTAAACACCTAACTTAAAATGAAGCAATCCTAGGGTAGGCATTTAAGGTAAAATGAAGCAATCCTAGGGTAGACATTCCACACTTTATTTTGGGCTAAAAAGAATTTTCTGTTTATGTGAAGCAACATCTTCACTTAGCTTAGAAAATATTCATTTGGGGCTTAAAATACATTATTGTTTGCTTTTTTTTTGGTGATATGCCTATGCTCTCCCCTTAACTGGGTGATCAAAATGCCAAACTCACCTATTTCCCTTCATGTAATTTCTTGTTTTATTAGTACCTTTTAGAAGGCCTGCCGTAGTGGGAAAAAGTACTCACCCTACGGGAACGACCTAAGTGGGAACAACTAAAGCCAAGTTTTCCAACCCACTATAATCAAATGCAGATGGTTGATGAAAATCCCATTCGACGGTAGTGTGCATTGATAACCATCCCCAAAGCATTTGTTCTAAAGGTAGGGAGGTCTCTCGAGGGAGTCTATCATTTTTCGCACCAAACGGAAACCCTTACTGAGAACTTAGTGTAGTATCTTACCGAGTCAGTTTTCAAACATTGTATTAATCACAGTGTAGGGGAAGGAAGAATCTACCCCCAAGATACTCACCATATAACTGCCAAGGATTGTTTGCTCAGGGGATCCGGTATCCACTTCCGTCACTCTGAGTACGCACCTGGAAAAGACAAAAACATGGGCCCCCTTTCGGGGGTGACACGGCTGTGTGAGTCTCGCAGTTCTAAGATGTGGGTTGTTGATTACTATGATGACCTACTTGAGAATTAAGAGTGAGTCTGTTTAAAGTGCTTATCATGTGTAAAACCCGTTAAAACACTTTTTGAACAACATTTTGATTATACACTTGATGTTTAGCATAGGACTAAGACAACCATTTTATAACTTGTTTGATGTGTTTTCAATACACTAATTTAGATAAGATCATCCAAAACACTCATCATCATTGATTAATCTCATGTTACGAGATTGGAAATCCACAACGTTTGTAAAGAAATCCATTTTCAAAAGGATTAAGAAGCCAAAGAAACCTCTCAACCACAAGAAACTATTGAAGAAGCAACGATTCTTGTATCAAAGCCGAAAAGTTTTACTCAAATATAGAACCTTTCTTCATAGGTATCATGATTGTGTTAGAGGTCTTTCAGATGATTATGCCATAGAACCTTTGTATTCACAAGCTTACTTTCAAAGAAGAGCCCTTTCTCAAAGGCATAACCATAGTCAACGCATCCACTTCTGTTATATTCCCCAACCTGCAATCGAATATCTACTCGTCCAAATCAAATTTTGCAATAGAGAACTTAGAATACATTAGGCATCCATCACAAAATCCATCCTTTTACAAAGTCATGATCAAAACTTCATAAAGTGCAAAATCATTCTTTTCTTGATCTTTTGCTTACATTCCCACTAACAGGATTTTCATCCTTCCACTTAGGGAACAACACAAGCTAAAGATTAGAAATTTTGTGTAAATCATAGAATCTTCATTCTACTCTGACTTTCATATATATCACATAAATTGCACTATTTCACTCTTTTGATCAAAAGCAAGTAGAACTTGGAACAAAACCTATTCCTGTCTTCACGAGATCTCAAAAACAAATGGAAAAAGATGAGGGAGAAACCACTACAAGTAAAATGGGTGATCGTAATGAAAAAGAAGAGGAAATGTTTAATCTTGATGATTTAACAGAAGAAAAGCTTCAAGAAGCAGAACAAGATCCTCAATTCCATACTCTTATGGAAAGGATTTTAGAATGAAACAAAGAACAATACTTTCTTTCATTAGCTAATCAAGGAGCTAAGTTACCTCACAATTTTGACATAGAAGGGATTAAACAAAATCCTAAAACTCCTCCTAATGACTTTAGTGCTCTTAATCAACAGATAAAAGAATTACAAGGGAAAATAAAAGAAATGCAAGGGGGTACAACAAAGAAATATGTTTTGGAAGACATATCTCCTTATCCATTTGATAGGAGTCTTCAAATGATCCCATTTCCAAAACATTGTGAAATCCCTAAGTATGATAGGTATAATGGAAAAACTGATCCTATTGACCATGTGAGGGATTTCCGAAACATGAGTCTAGAATTTTCCTATGACGATACCTACTTGATGCGATTATTTCCATGAAGTCTAGGTGTACAATCCATGGAGTGGCTTTCAAAGATCACTCCACCCATCAAAACTTTTGAGGAGTTGATAAATCAATTCATATCACAATACTCCTACAACATTCAACACCAGATAACAATGCTTGATCTTTGTAAAGTGAAACAAAAAGTAGGAGAACCCTTCACTACGTTCTTGCAAAGATGGAGAAGGTTATTTGCAAGATATTCTTGTCCTATTCCTGAAAAGGAAAAGATGGATATCTTCATAAATAGTCTAGATCTAGAATTAAGTTATAGGCTTAATCTTCATTGTCCTCATAAATTTGAAAAATTGATTGAAAACGCAATCACCATTGAAGGGGCTTTGGTTAAAAGGGGAGTGATAAAACTTGATAATCCAAGTACATCAAATCAAAACAACAATGATAAAACAAGGTTTTGGAACAGAAACAAAAATGTTGTCAATGATGGTATAGTGGATGCAAATAATTTATGAACAAGACCATCTATTTTCAATCTATCAAGTGCTCCACGAAACACTCAACAAGGAAACAACAATCAACAAGGACAAACCTCCAAGCAAGAAAACATGACCAATCAAAATACCAATCAAAATCGTGGTAATTTCAATAATAATCTTGGCAATACCCAAACACCAAATCCGTCCAGACCTACATTCTTTTCAAACCGACAGAATTTTACCGCTTTGGGTCAATCTCTTGAGTCTGCTCTCAAGGAGCTTCTTGATAATAAGGTTATCACTTTACCTCCATAAAGAGATTATGAGCCACGAGTCAAACCACCATCATGGAATGACTTGTATTATTGCAATTATCATCGATGTAAAGGTCATAGAACAAACAATTGTCAAGCTTTGAAAAATCTAGTACAAGATTTAATTGACAATGGTACCATTACAATTGAGGGACATCATACCAATGATGATCATCAAGCATTTAAAGATCCTTTACCAAACTATCAAAAGGGGGAAACATCAGATACCAAAGCCAAAAGCATACACAATGTTGAAGACAATATAATTTGTCACATCTACGCAGATGATCAACAGGTTAATGTTATCAAAATCAAGGGAAAACAAGAATATCAATAGGTTAATGTGACAACAAGAGGTCAAGCAAAAGTTGTTCTAAAAGGAAGTTCATCTAAAACAACTATTTCTCCTCCAAGTCAATATAATCTGGTCGATCAATTGAGAAAAACATTAGCTCAAATTTCCATCCTTGAACTTCTCAAAATATCCCCCATACACAAGAATATTTTAGAAGAAGCTCTTGTAAATACAACTATTGATACTGATCTAGATGTAAATAGATTTCAAGCCATGGTGGGACATTTGTCTTCCCCCACTTGTCTTTCATTTTATGATAAAGATGATGCTTCCATGACACATCCACATAATTCCTTGCTCTATCTTGAAGTCATGATCCATAAACATCGAATTAGACGTGTCTTAATAGATGGAGGAGCCGGTTTGAATATTTGTACCTTAAAGTTAATAAATGCCTTAGGAATATCAGAAAATGAAATTGATCCATGAAGGAAGATAATTATCAAGGCATATGATGATGAAGAAAGAGCTTCTAAAGGATTAATATTCCTACCTATCAGAGTGGGACCTGTTGTGAAGAACACATTTTGTCAGGTTCTAGATCGAGATCTTTCTTATAACATACTTTTGGGTCGTCCGTGGATTCATGATATGCAAGCAGTACCATCAACATATCATCAATGCATCAAGTTTCCATATGATGGAAAAGAAATAACTATACAAGTTGATTACGATAGTACCCAAACTTGTTCAAATCTTCGAGTAACTCAATATGTCTTTGTGCCACACAATAGGGAAGCTCTTGCTATTTCTTCTTCCAATTTACAAGTTCAATTGCAAGAATTGACAAAGAATCTTGATACTAAGCTGAAGTTCAAAGACAAAGGGGTAGGTGAATATTCACTATCTCTCTCTACTTTACCTCCTTCTCTGAGGTCACATGGTTTACCCACTTTATCAAATCAAAAGATTGCAACAACTTCTACATCTCAAACTTCTGTGCCAATCACAAAGTTTGATGGAAAATTCATTAGGGCTAACACCACTGAAGAAGAAGCTAAAGATAGGGACATCCTAAATTGGCTATACAAAGATGAAGATGAATCTCTTTTACACATTAAGTTACCTAAAGAACAATATGGTAAGGGCTACGCTATCATGCAAAAGATGGGCTATGAAGGAAATGGTCCGATAGGAAAAAGAAGAGAAGGAATTGTGGAACCAATTCAACCTATTTCAAAGCATTCAAGTGATAAAACAAGACTTGGATATGGTAAAGATAAAGAAGACTCTACTTCAGAGCAAACACAGTCAACTCATGAAAGAAGATCAGTGTTAGATAAATCTCATGAATCAGTTTTCCAATTACAGAATAGTTCAGATACTAATTCTAATGAATATGAATGGGACACCATTTATAATGATGAATTTTGGAGAGACAAACAAGTTGATACTATACACAAATATGCACATGTTCTCATACAAGGAGAAGGCTCAAGGCCTCCACTTGATTATGTTTTACAAAGCGATCATGACTCAAGTGAGGAAGAATCAGATTGTAACGAGATTGACAATCAACAGGAGAATATCATCATAGATCTTGTCTATCATGAGGATGATAACCATATCATGACTTTGACAATTCAAGACCTTACCCAACCTAATGATCCCATGCCTTTAGTTTACCCAGAACTTATTGATTGGGACATTGATGCATCTATCCATATTCCTACATTCAATGATGATGAGGATATTATAAATTTCCTTTGTTCCTCAAATGAAGAAAACAATTGTTTCATCCAAAAATCTCATATTCATGATTTTGATAAGGAGGGTGTCAAGTTTCTTAGCTGCAAAATAAATGAAATAAAAGATGGATCTATTGGTGAAAACCAAAAAATGGCAGTGATAGATCAACAAAAGAGAAAAATAAAGAGCGAATCCGACAGTGAAAACCTTTCTGAGGCACTGAAGGATGAGAAACTTGACACTCTTCCCAAGTATTATCATGAAAGATCTTCTATTTTGATCAAACCAACAGAGTCAATCAACATAAGTACAGTAGAGCAGCCAAAAGTTTTGCAAATTGTAGCATCATTAATAGTTGAAGAAGTCCTGAAATTCATGGAATTCTTGAAGGAAAATCAAATCAACTTTGCTTGGTCATATGTCGATATGCCAGGGTTAGATCCTAATTTGATAATGCATCATTTATCTATCAAACCAGGGATGAAGCCTGTAAAGAAAAAGCTCAGAAAAATGAATCCACATGTTGCATTATTGGTCAAAGAAGAATTAAAGAAGCTTTTAGATGTTGGATTCATTCGAACTATTGATTATGCAGAATGGATTTCCAATATTGTACCTATTTCAAAGCTAGATGGAAGGATTAGAGTTTGTACAGATTTCAGAGATTTAAATAAGGCTTGTCCCAAAGATGACTTTCCTTTACCCAACATAGATATGATTGTTTATTTAACTCCTGGCCATGCAATGTGTTCATTAATGGATGGGTTTTCAAGATACAACCAGATAAAAATTGCACCAGAAGATCAAGATAAAACCGCGTTTACATGCCCTTGGGGTACCTATTGCTGGAATGTAATGCCATTCGGGTTAAAGAATGTTGGAGCTACTTATCAAAGAGCAATGACAACTATTTTTCATGATATGAAGCATACATTCATGGAAGATTATGTTGATGATTTACTTGCCAAATCTCACACACGAGAAGAACATCTAAATATCTTGTCAAAAATCTTTACCAGAATGGAGCAGTTCAATGTTCGACTCAATCCAAAGAAATGTGTCTTTGGCGTTACATCTGGAAAACTCCTAGGATATATTATTTCAGAAAAGGGTATAGAAGTTGATCCAGAAAAAGTACAAGCTATAATGGACATGCCTCCACCATGAAATATCAGTCAACTTCGATCATTGCAAGGAAGATTACAGTCCATTAGAAGGTTTATAGCTCAACTGGCAGACAAAAGCTTGCCATTTACACATTTATTGCATAAAAATGTCCCATTCAAATGGGATGATAAATGTGAAGCAACATTCAATCAGATTAAGCAGTATCTTACACAACCACCAGTTTTAATTCCACCTACTCCAGGAGAGCCACTCATACTCTATATTTCAGCAATAGAAGTATCTTTGGGAGCCTTGCTAGCACAAGAATATTCTATAGGTAAGGAAAGGGCCATATATTATATCAGCAGAACCTTAACAAGACATGAGTTAAATTACAGTTTCATTGAAAAAGCTTGCCTTGCAGTAGTGTTTGCTTCTCAAAAGTGGCGACATTATATGTTGGCTCATACAGTTAAGTTGATAACAAAGATTGATCCATTGAAATACCTATTAAGCAGAGCTACTTTAACAGGAAGACTTGCAAAATGGGTAATGATCTTAAGTGAGTTTGACATTCACAATGTAGATCGAAAAGCTATTAAAGGACAGGTCATTGCAGATCAGTTAGCTGAAGCACCTTTACAAGAAGAAAATCCAATGCACATTGAGTTTCCTAATGCAGATGTCTTCACAGCAACAATTAAGAAATCACGGGCATTATACTTTGATGGATCTTATACACAATATGGCTCGGGGGTAGGGATTCTTTTTGTTACACCTGAAGGACATACCATCTCACGATCATATCGGTTGATGTTTCCTTGCACAAATAACATAGTTGAATATGAGGCATTGCTCATAGGATTGAAAATAGCTTTGGAATGGAGGATTACCGAGTTGGAAGTCTACGGTGATTCACAACTTGTCATTAATCAAATTAATGATGACTATCAAACAAAAGATGATAAGTTGTTACCTTACAAGAACATGGTGGATGATTATAAGAAGTATTTTGTGTCAATCAAGTTTTCACAAATATCAAGGATTAATAATAAAGCTGCAGATGCAATGGCTACCATTGCTTCTTTATTACAAATATCAGAAGATCAAACTAAATATGAATTTTTGGTGGAACAATTATTTTCTCCCGTCTATGATAATCCTGAAACCCAAGTCATATGTCATTTGACTGGTTCTGATTCACCTTTATATGGCAATACTTATACCTATTTGAAAGATAAAATCTTACCTTCGGATTTATCCCGAAATCAAAAAAGGAATTTCATTCGCCAATCATCCCGTTATACCTTAATTGCCAATATCCTTTATCGACGTGGTCTTGATGGTACACTCCTTAGATGTCTTGAACGTGACGAATCTGAAAAATCTTTACAATAGGTTCATGGTGGTATTTGTGGAACTCATTCAAGTGGTTTAACCTTAGCCAAGAAACTTGTCAGAATGGGATACTATTGGCCTACCATGGAGAAAGACTCTTACTTTTGTCAAGAAGTGTTCTAAATGCCAGATTCACGGGAATCTTATTCATGCACCTGCGCAAGAACTGCAATCTTTCACTCCGACATTGCCTTTTTCTCAGTGGGGATTAGATCTTGTTGGCAAAATACATCCTTCATCATCAAATGGTCATAAATTTATCATCACAGCTACGGAGTATTTTACAAAATGGATTGAAGCTGTTCCTCTAACAACAGTGACTGGTAAACAAATATCTTCATTTATCTTGAATTATATTATTTGTAGATATGGAATTCCTTATTCTATAATTACTAATAATGGAAGGCCTTTCAAGAATCAGGATGTGGATGAACTTTGTGAAAGATTTCACATCCAATACAGGTTTTCTACACCTTAGTATCCACAGGGTAATGGTCAAGCAGAAGCCTCCAATAAAATAATTTTGAAGATATTGAAGAAGATAGTAAATGACACCGGTCATGATTGGCATGTTCAATTAAATCCAGCTTTGTGGGCATACAGAACTAGCATTCGCACACCAACAGGAGCTACACCATATGCCTTGGTCTATGGAGCAGAAGAAATCTTGCCACTAGAGGTTGAAATACCTTCACTTAGGGTCTCACTCAAGGGATTGATAAATGACGAAGACTACAGGGTTTCTCGCCTCCAAGAACTAGAATTGTTAGATGAAAGACGTCAACATGCAGCTGATCATTTGACGGGTTATCAATAGATTATGTCCTGTAGTTATAATCATAGAGTTAAACCACAAACATTTCAAGTGGGTGACTTAGTTTTAAGGGAAAATCCATGTAATCAGCAAGACAGAGAAAAGAAAGGAAAATTTGAACCTAATTGGCTTGGTCCATTTGTTGTCATTGCAGCATACGGTTCTAGTGCATATCAGTTATCCACGTCAAAGGGGGACCTGCTTGAAGAACCAATCAATAGTATTCATCTGAAGAAGTTCTATGCATAAAAAAGTCCTGAAAAAAAAATTATAAAAGGTCCTGAAAAAAATCAAAAAAATCATAAAAATTCCTGAAAAAATCAATAAAAATCAGAAAAATCCTGAAAAAGTGCAATAAAAACAAGTAGTGAAAACCTAGCAAACAGGGGTTACTTGTAATTTAAATGGGCTCCTCCATTTATTAGTTTATGTCTTATTTTCATTTTCGGCATCATCCATCCATATCTATCATCTGTATATATCTTTCATTATCCATATCATGCAATGGGAATCCTTATCTTTCATCATGGCTAGATGAAATTTGTACATATCTTTTATCTTTACATTGTGTTTACACTAGGGAAAAATGCAGAAACATACAAACAAGAGAGGGGCAATGAGCTTTCAAAACATCATAAATAGACAAATGATGGTTTGACAAAGCACAACATACATTGACACATCCAATCAATCACAATACCAAATTGATCACCTAATACCCGTTGTCATAAAAAACAACATGATCCAAAAAACTATCGAAATGAGAATATCAATAATGATAACCAAGATTGGATGATCTTAATCTGAATAAATGTTTGAAATATTTTTAAGCAAGATTTGAATGGTTGTTTGATTTTTCTATCATATCTCTGGAGCGATTCAATTATGTACTGAACTAGAAAAGCAAGGAAAGAGTATGATTTTTATTTGTCTGTTGTTTGTGAGGAAATCATTAGTACTATGCAAATTGGTCACGAGACATGCTCTACTATGTATCATGGATGAAATTTTAGAATTTGCATGGGGAAAGGATTAACTCTTGTCTATTTATGCAAGCAATACTCAGGTCATCTTGGTTCAATTATACCTAGATGCTTGTATTAACTTGCTATATTAAAAATCATGAAAGCAATACTCAGGCCATCATCGGTGCTAACATACCCTTTGATGCTTGTATTAACTTTCAACATTTCAAAGCTCCATGATGATACAAAAAGTAAAACTAAGCTCTCCAAATGGCAATATTGTATGGATGTCCTGCATAGTTAGTATAGATTGCATTCATGTTAAAAAAAACTACATTTTGCATTTATAGATTTCTCAAAAGCTGGCAAAGAATCAAATGGTTATATCTTTTTGAATACATTACTAAGTATATTTTGACATTCAAAAAAACATCATTTCATACATTTTTCATATATATTTAAAATCAAAGCATACATTATATACATCATTACCATATGCATTCATTCATCAAATAAATTTCATCTCATAAAATCATGTATATAAATATCATAAACCATGAAACCATCATATCATACACGTCATATATACACATCATATATCGTCATATATACACATCATATATCATCATATATACACATCATAAATCATCGCTGCATTTCATATATCTCAAAAATGAATGTCAAAATGTACAAGGATGTCAACTACAAATGATATAACATCATCAAAAATGTGATCATCTCATGGTGTATACAAAATGTCTCAACAGAATATATATAATGAAAATGTCATCTACAAGGCACTAGGCAGTGCTATCCTCTGATGGCGCTGGCCTAGGACCTGTACCACCTGCCCTTGATGGACCTGCTCCGCCTATCCTTGGTGGTCCTCCTGGAGGTAAAGGTTGTGTCACACCCCTACTGGTAGTACGAGAATGACCATGAGTAGACCGTGACTGAGCATAACTCTCTCCCTGCTCAGGTGGAACTGCATCGTGATATCTAGTCCGGTAAAAATCAGCCTCTCGGGTGGCTCTAGTAACCTCTCTCATCATATGACCTGTCAAGGTGCTACCTGCTACTCTCTATAGGCTATCTACTAAGGCAATGGCCTGCTCACCCCACTGTCTAGCTGCATATCTCTCAGTAATAACCGAAGTCAACTGACCCTGCAACTATGTAATCAAGGCATGTGCCTGTGATAGTTGAGTCTGCAAACTCTGTACAGTACTTTGTAGAGACGATATCTGACCTGATACTGTTGGATCTACTAAAGGAGATGGGTCAGTGTGTCTCATCTGTGGTCCACCTCTACCACCTCTACCACCTCTGCCACCTCTCCTACCACCTCTTCTGCCACCTCTATCTCCACCTCTACCATCACCACCATCATCTCCCTCTGAGTCATCATCTCCTCTACTCTCATCATCATCACTGTCCTCTGAATCGTCATCCTCTGACCCAGAGTCCCTCTGTCATCGTCTCTGTGCAACAATAGGAACAATATCCTCATCAAGATCAAACATACGTGGTGTCGGATGCTCTAGGACATACTGAAAATACTCTAGTGTTGTCCCTGCATCAAGAACATCTACTCGGTAATCCCACATCTGTGCCCCTAAACTGGTGAACTCTGTCACCACTATCTCATATGAAATCCATGGTCCCCACACTGCAAGCTCTAGCTGTTGCCGTGCATAAATGACTGAACCCACAGGCATACCCTGAATCCGTCCAAACTACCGACATACTCATCCAGCAAGAAATCTCTCAATGATCCATGGAGTCCTCCCAATCAAAAATCTGGAAATACATACATATGGCATCTCCCTCGCATCCTATGTCCATGGCTCACAATCTAAATATGGTCTCCAGCAAACTGTATCCAAACTATCCAATAGTTGCTGCCAATACACTAGTTTGTCTAGTCTCGGCTAAGCAATAATGTGAGCATATCTCCATCTATATGATCGACCAGCTGGTCACTATCCTTGAGTCAATGGACGTAAAATAGCAAAGTGCTCCCATGCCCATATCTATAATAATGAGCACCCAATAGCAAAACTCCGGCCTCTACCATAAACAATATGATGTAACTCATCATATAAGTGGGCTAGCATGCATGTACCCCACGCATATCGTGTCCCCTGCATCACCATGCTCTCCAAAACATGACCCCATCCGATCGCAAACCCCTTCGACCTATGGTCAGGGCACAACACACCTCCAATAAATCTTGCAAGTACAGATGGTAAAGGTGGATATGTATCTGTAATCTCGCCCCATGGGATGAAGTATCCAGCTATCTGATCATCTCAAAAAATATGTCTCAAAGAATCAGTGCCTCCAACCTCTCGGCTATCAAAAACAACTATCTCTCCCATCATTGGGATCCGTAGGATGCGATATACATCCTTGGGGGTCACTGTAATCTCGCCCGTCGGTAAATGAAATGTGTTGGTGTCACTATGCCACCGCTCTGCGAGTGCTGTCAATAAAGCCCTGTTGAGGTGAACCTCAGGCATATCAAGCAATGAACTCAATCCACAAGCATCAATAACATCTCGATCTGACTGTAACAGATGGGGAATCAAACTCCATGTACTAGGGAAAGCCTCCTGTGACTGCAAAACACCTAATCTCTCATGTTAAGCCATCATCAAAGCAAAATCAATATCAAATCATCATAACGTATCAATCAAATCTCAACATCAAACTATTTGTTTTTCATTTTCATGGAAAATAAATAATCAAAATCATGTTTATTTTTAACAGCTTTAGAAATAAACACATCAATCAAATAATTTGTTTTTTGTCATCATGGAAAGCAGATTTATCAGTTCGATTTGTTTTTAACAACTTTAAAAGAAAATCTATTAGTTCTTATTTGTTTTCCAACAACTTTGGGAACCAAATTTATCATTCACAACAATATAAAACAAAAGCGCTACAAAACTGCTTATAGGCACTACAAAATTCCTCATCGGCGCTACAACATCAAAGGCGCTATAAAACTAATCATGGGCACTATAGAATTTATCAAGGGTGCTACAAGATTATTTGCGCTACAAAACATATCAATAGCGCTACACTTTTTATTAAATGCGCTATTCTATCATATGCGCTGCGAAAATTATCAAAAGCGCTATCAAATCTATCAAATGCGCTATTCTATCAAATGCGCTGCGAAAATTATCAAAAGCGCTATGAAATCTATCAAATGTGCTATAGAATCAATCGCGCTACGAAATCTATCATATGCGCTACGAAAAATCTCAAGGGTGCTAAAACACACTTTTCTACATCAAAAACATTGTAAAATGTGCACTAAATGGAAATTTTTTGAAAAGTAGGAGATTTACGGGATACATACTGGAAGTCCATAGTGTGCTGGCTACTGATGTCGGATACGCTCAAAACGGTGCTGGTGAACAGGAAGTGCCATTTTTCTCAATTCAGAGCTCAAAATTTGCAAATTTTACTAGGTTAAAATTGAAAATGACATAGAAAATGACATTTTTAACCTATATAATGGTAAAATTGGGGCATTTTATCACATTTTAACATAGCAGGGGCAATTTCTTCATCAATTTTTCATTATCAAATTATCTCTTTAGGGACAGTTTCTTCATCATTATTTTCGAACGATGAATCGACATCTTCAAAAATCATAAAAATCAATTTTTTTTACAAAAATCATAAAAATTCAAAAAATTCATAAAAATTCAAAATCTTATCGATTCATCATTCGCGGGGGCATATACCTATCAACATTTTGACAGTCAACATTTGGGGAAAATTTCAAAATTCTTTGAAGCAATGCGTAAAACACATCACTTCAAAGAGGGGCAAAATGTATACACCTAAAAATGGTCACATCACATTGTCTGGAAATTAATTAAATATTTTTAATATTTAATTAAATCTTCGAATTCCATCTATGTATAAATAAATTTAAATAATTCATTTATATTTGTTCATTCTTTTATTTTGATTAAATAAATAAGTTTATTTAATCATCTTTTCGTATTCATTTCTTAATTAATTAAATAAATATTACGATTTATTTATATTAATTATCATATAATCTTAGATTGAATATTTTATTCAAATAAAGATTAAAATATTCTTCTTTTCTTCTAAATATCATTTATAATTAAATATTTCAAATATTTAATTACTTCCTCTAATTCGATTCTAATATCTATTCATAATTAAATATTCCAAAAATATTTAATTAATTCTTCTAATATTTCATATTCTTCTAAAGTTATATCATATCTCAAAATATTTAATTGAATCTTTCATATTTTTTAAAATCAAAAATCAAAATTCATTAAATGAAATTAAATAAATCTATTTATTTATTTAATTTGGGATTATCTTCAACATCCGAGAAGCAAACGGTCAAAACAGAAAATTTTATTTTCTCTGTTTCTGTGCAGGCTTGTTCCCGTGGGTTGAAGACAGGAATCCATCCTTCTCTCCAACCTCTTAACCTCTTCCATCTTCTCAACTTCTCCATCTCTCACCTTTCAATTCTACCAGACAATCTCACAGCCGTAGATTCTTGCCAGCCGGGATTGTGCCTGCAAAAATCTATAAATATGACTGCCGGGAACTCCAAATCATATAGAAGTTTTAAGCAAGTAAATTATAGTCAAATTGCAAGTAGTATAAGCATTCATAGCATTCATAGAATTCATAGAATTCACAGTACTTTCATAGCATAGAATCATAGTAATCATAGCATAAAATCATGACATCTTCCATTCACAGCCCCTGTCCATATCCGTGAGCATTTTCATATTCATAGCATATAGGATAGAATTTCCTTTTGCATAACTCATTCTACAGCAGCCATTTGGAGAAGCTAACTTTATACAAAATCTAAGAGCAGCAGCTTCAAATCTCTGGAGATAGAGGAAGATGGAACGCTTCTGAAGATTATCTTTATTTCTTTGTTTAAATTCCTTCAGTATAATGTTTCATTTTGTGTTTTGTTTTTCAATTAGATTACTCATATAAACATTAACACAACATCAACCTTGGATTTCATTGCCATGAAGGCCTTACAAAATTTTGCATCAAAGACAAAAGAAGGAAGTTGGTTGTCCTTATGTGGTGACATCTCGCCTCACTGCTTGAATTTTCTCCAAGTATTCCATAACCTGCAACTTGTTAGACTAGCTCTGATACCAAACTTGATCTATAAACTCCTTACTATGAATCACTTAACAACTATTAGATTTACCAGGATGTAGATTTGATTTAAGATCAAAATTGACATTACTTGTGAATTGAACAAATAAACACATAAAATGCAGAAAAGTAAAGAAGCTGACAAAATCATGCACCAAGAAAAGAGAGAAACAATTTGATAATAGAGTTCACCAGATTCTGGCTATGTCTCTAGATCTGCAAATATGCACAATCGTTTCCATTATTATGATGCAATTTCTTTTTACATCACCATGGTCTTCACTAAGTTACAATCTACTACCAAGGAAGATTGTTTAACTTCAAGCTCTTCCCACTTCCACACTGCAATGACATGATCTATCTGGCAACATGTTTGTGCCTAACTCCTTCGTAACCTTTACAATTCTTTGAAGCAATACAACTGCAACTAACTCTCTCTCAATAAGAGTACATGAATACAATAGGCATCAAGCCTTTACAAACAACTTAAAAGTCGTGAAAATGCTCTCAAAGAAAACAATGAGTTTTTATCTCTTCCTATTCTTCTAAGAGACCAATCATAATTCTCTCAAAAGACTCACTAATTTTTTATCTCTTCATTTACTCACAAGAGACCACTTAGCTCGCAAGACTCTTAGAACCTCTGAGTGAAGAAATCACAATCCTACCCCCCTTTTTATACATAATTTTGGCTAAAAAGGCCCAAAACCTCCATAATTAATAAAATAACTCCTTAAAAGAAAACAAAAATAATTTCCCCTTAAAAACCAATTTAATTTGTTTTAAAGCCCTATGTCTTATTAGATTTTAGGGCTAAGAGGTTATGGGGTTTATTTGTTTTTATTTGATTTTAAGCCTCCTAATAACCATTTAAAAGGCTATTTGTATGGAGAGGATAACTCCACAAAAAGAGGGTTTACAACAACTCAAGAGCAAATATCTCAACTCCTCCTTGAGAATAGGAAATTAGGTGTGAGGTGGAACTAATTCATTTTTTTATAAATTAAATGAATAATACGTGAGAATTCCACTCACTTAAGTATTAATCATTTATTTTTAAATTTTTTCACCTACCATCATTTTTTTAGATTTATCCTATGGTGAAAAAAAGTAGAAATTTTTTCACCATCTAATGGCCCCTACACCTATTTTGACCAATCTTTGACTGGCCATAAGTTTTGTACAGGGACTTCATTTTTGATGAAACGAATGTCATTGGAAAGGTCTTAATGAGCTCTTTGCTTTGACATTGATTTTGACCAATTCCAAGATCATTTTTTTCACCTTTTTTTGGCCCCCTAGTTTGTTAGTTTTACCCAAACTTTGACAAGGCATAACTCTTGCTTACGACCTCCTTTTAATGCGGTTCAAGCTGCATTAGGTCATATTGCTGTGCTCTATGCATTGATGTTGGTTTTGGAAGATTTTGAGCTAGTTGATTTTTTGAGGTCTTCGAGATCCACCTAGATCACTCCTTAAGTGTGCAATGGGTACATTGAAGAGGTCTTAAAGGATAATTATCATATCTTTAATTAAATGGCATGCTACCTTGAGCATAACTCCCCAAGGACACATGCCATCCTTGGAATGTTGACATGAAACAACCAATCAAAATTTAGTTTCTCTTTTCCCTCTCTCTCTTTTCCTTTGTATCTCTTATATTTCTCTCTCTCATGCTCTCTCTCTCTCTCCCTATTTATCTAAGTAATTCATCTCTTTCGATCATTCTCTATAATTTTAGTTTCTCTCTTTATATTAGCTAATAGGCTACATATATTGTGAGATTTGATCTTGAAACAAATCTCATGCTTGGAAACCACTATTGTGTCATTGGAAACCAAGTTTCAACTGCCATTTAATGGCAAACTAGCTATAGTGTAATGGTAATTTAATCTAATATTACTATTATATTAAATATATATTATATTAATTATATTTTGTATTATATAAAAATATACTTATTATTAATTATTAATTATAATAATTTTATATGTATTTAATAATTTTGTTAAAGAATATAATATATAATAATAATAATAAGTAGAATAATTATATTATTTATTATATAAATATAGCTAATATATACTTAACTATATATGTAGAATATTAAAACCTAAATGGCCATAATTTCATTTTAATTAAGATACTCTAAAACCTTTGTCAAAACCTTATTTTTAGGTTGTAGCTCATCAAATTGGAGAAGTGAAAGGTCAATACTAGCGAGGAAGAGTTTGGAGGAGCGAAAACCCTACATATTAATTCGAATTTCACATGTCATTTTGATTTTTGGCCTCATGCGTGTAGGAGCACAACATAGCTTAGTGCACTGAGACCCTAACTAGCAAAACAAGGCAGTAGGAAAGCCAGAGCGACGAGGTTGAGGGCAATCAAAAAGGGAAAATCAAAGACCAAGGGACAATGAGTATTGTAAGTGATTTATATATTTTATATTGGCACCCCCATTCTCTTTAACTTGCAATTTTCATCCCTTTCCAAAGATCTTGTACATTGGCACCCCCATTCTCTTTAACCTACAATTTTCATGCCATTCCAAAGATCTTGTCATACATTTTTTGTGATTCGACGACTAAGAGCATCTGCCATAATGAAAAATAGTAGAGCTGCGGGGTAGGTCATTGCTTGATAAAATATATCCATTCCTCCCTTCCAAGCATTTCTTAGAGGTAATATTTGTCCACTTCTTTTCTTTATTAAGGAGTTCTCTGTGCAATTTTAGCATTAATAGCTAAATTAAAGTAATTGATCAACCTTAACCCCAACCCTCTCTTATTATTGGGTTTAGAAAAAAACTCCAAAGCCACCATAGGAATACTTTTTTTATCTTCCACTTTTGACTAAAAGCATTATTTGTCACATTGTCAATAATTTTCACAAGCATTTGCAACAAACTTGTATTATATGCTGGGAGATTTTGAAGAGTAGCCTTAATAAGTTGAAGCTTGTTAGCTTGAATTAAGAGAGAGATTTTCCATCATGCACGTTTGTGTTGGAATCAATCCAACAAGCTATTCAAAAAAGAATTTGGGATTGGGCCCTTTAAGAGTTGCATCCCAAGGTAGAAGGATAGAATAGATCCTATTTGACATGCAAGAAGGTTGGCAATTTTCAGTTGTCTCGTAGGAGGAGCATTGAAAAAAAAGATGGCACTTTTAGGAAGGTTGATTTATTACCTCAAGGCATTATCACATTTACATAAATTTTTTTATTTCTTTTCCTTCCATAATTGAGGCTTCAAAAACCACAACAGTATTGTTCACAAATTGATAATGGGAAATGGGGACAGTAGTTGACGTAGGTTTCTCACCTTAACTTGCCTTGAATAATCACTTATTGAAGGCTTCTTCCCAAAGCTTCCACTAGAATAATAAATGAGAAGGGGGATACAAGGTTCTCTTGTCAGATTCTAAGTCCCTAAACACTATCTCAACCAATTCCACAAGGTTATTTTACAACATTCATGCATTTCATTAGTCTATCCTACCAAAAAGGCTACAAAATTACCCTTATTTTACAAAGGAAGGCCTTTCCAACTGCTTGGTCCTATTCCACAACCTATTGATATAGATTTTTTATGACAAAAACCATCATATTTCACCATTGTTGGGCTAAGCCATGCCCCTTTTGTCATTGTTCTACAAAACCTCCATTTTCCCTCAATACACTAAGTTTTTAGAGAAACACCATATACCCGACACCCCTAACTCAAATATTTTCTTCAACACATTAAAATCATCCTACAATAGGAAAAAAAACCTTCATTCATACTATTCCATCCATCAAATTGACAAACCCTGACTTAACAACCACATTTTCACAAGAAAATTGCCCCTGTCAGCCTTAGGGCATCACTTCAATGTCAAGTTTCTTTCTTTAATAGACCCCTAAATGCAACAAAACTCTATCCTACCATGTTGCACACCAATCCACTGAGTTACAGTTCCAAGATAGTGGGTGGATTGGTGGATCTCATTTGTTTTTAGCCCTTAAACCCTTACACATGCAAAACAGGGCAGTCCCTATATTTAATTGTTTTCTCCCACAAAATAGTGATTTAGAACTTCAAAAAAAATGAAAATGAAAGGGAACATATATATTTATCTACACTAATGATCTCATAGAATTTCAATCTTGTACAAATCCATACAACACAAAAGAACTTTAGAAAAATAGTAAAAACACAGAAAATTGCTTTAAGAACGTGGTATTTGATACAAAAATTTGGTATCAACTCCTCCAAAAACATTTTATAAGGCCTTGGAAGGTTTTTTAAATCATATAAAATCCCAACTACCTTCAAACAAGATCCATAACTAACTTACAAACACTTAACAATCCATTATTTTGCAAAATTGCAATTTTGACAACTTTTAATGTCAACAATTGCAACTTTTTACATTATCAACTAGATGACTTCCAAGCACCCTAAACACATTGAAAATGGTCTTGTTATACCATATTAACCTTGAATACATGACTCCCTACAAGAAAACCTATTCTACCTACTTTGATAATATTTGACCATCATTGACAATTTCTTCACATATTTGATCTTGTTTACAATATGGATCAATGAAAAAATAAATGGTCTTTTAGACCTTATTAAAACATAAAAAAACTTTAAAAACATCCCTAGACACTTCTATGATCAACCTATAATTCTCTATTTTTGAACATAAGGTGTAGGTGCTCCTGCACCAGAGACTCCCTAATGAGATATGCCTGTATCGCATGGAGCCGTCTTCCATTGATTGTAGAACATATTATTGACCTCCATTCACAAAAGAATAATATGGTTGCTTGGGAAAAAAAGTGGAGCAACTCAAAGATAGGGTCTTATCAACATTTAAAATTTAAAATTTCATTCTTCCTTTCTTATCAGGAAAACTTGTGACTCAACAAAACAAGTATGCAAGTCCAACAACTTCAAAGATAAGAATGGAAGATTGCTAAATTTTTAACCTTTTTTCTTTGCAATGGGATGTGAATACAATATAATAGAAGTGGGACAAGAAATGCATCATTTGAAGCATCAAACCAATATACAAAGATGAAAGAAAGTGCTAACCCCTTAAACTGAAAAAGTTTCTTTTAACTTTAAGTTTTTTGGGTAGCCAATTCTTTTAAGTTATCAAATCCTATCATCATACATAATCAAAATGTTTTTTCAAATTACTATGAGCACTAACTTTCACTATTTGAATATCTTCAAACCTTGTCATAGAGAACTAGAACATTGATGCAACCACTCATCCTACCTTAAAACATACCAAAAGTCTCCTAGCAATTAGACATAGGAATATTTAAGATGACTTACAATTTTTATTGCCAAAGCATAAAATTATGATGACTTAACCAAGCCTAGTACACACTCCCTCCCCATTAACCACTTAGACATATGGAGTTTATCAGTGGATAGTTGAACCACATCATATGTGCACCTGAATTAAGTCTATTAGTGTTCTAAATCATCTTTTTCAAGACAACTTAAACTAAAATATTATGTATGGTGAAACCATTCTTCTTCACACTACAAAAAAATTCAATGGAAATTTGCATTAAATGCAAATTTTTTGCTATTTTTAGTCATGTAGGTGTCCAATAAACCACTTGGTGGTGTTTCCCTTAAAGTTTATTTACTTGAATGAAGAGAAAAATTCCTTTGATTACAATTAGAGAATATATTTGAGGCCTTGGCTGTGTAACTGGTGGACCATAGTCACATTTAACACTTGTTACAAAGTTTGGGAGTTAAAACGTTAAGTAGAAGTCTAGTAAATCAAATAACTTGGATTAAGAGAAGATATAACATGAATTAATACCTTTGAAAGGTTGTATATGAGGCTACATGGTACTTTAAAATAGAGAATAGCATCAGTTGTATAATCTCCCTTGAATTGATGAGGAGCCTAACCTTCAATTTGACCAAGTGAAATTTGCACCTTCCAACTCCAAATTCATCATGGCATTTTGGTTGATGAAATTAGCAAGGTATTCTCAACTTTCATAATATGTTTGAATATTTTCAAGGAACTATTATTGAGGAACTTTTTCCTTCAAAAAAATTACAATCAAACCCACTTGAAAATCCTCTAAGTACAAGATCATAATAATGCATGTTTTGAAAGTAAAAAAATAGTATAATTTTTTCTCTTCCACTGTAGTAGATTTTAAATTACTATGTTGGCCCCTCCCCTAAGAACATTTCTAGAAATGTAATTGTTCAATTCAACATTTTGACAATAGTACAAAGACCCAGGGATAAGAAATCTGACCTTGTTGTACCAATATTAAATATGCATTTCCAAATGATAAGTGTTTGACAGATACTCATATAACATTCATTCCTCAAAAACTGCTATCTAGCAATTGAACCAAGAATAATCATAGAATTCTTTGAAGAAACTTCACTATTGGGCATCTTATCAATATGGTTCTCAATCTAATTAAAATAAAAAACCCACTGACACAAAACTATTGAACTAAGAGCAATCATACCTTTTTCCATGGCACCTCCCTCATTAAGGTTCCTACCTATTATGATTGGAACCTATGGACTGTCCACTGAAATGTGATCATGCAACACTTCCACACACTTAAAGACTGTGAGACTGATAATGACTATCATTCATTACCTTTTCCCCTCAATTGTCATGCAAAAATCCTTGGAACATTGCCATACATTTTTCATGTAGGAAAATTCATCATCGAGTCTAGGTTTTTTAGGCTTCCATAGCCTCAGCTATTGGGAACTGCATCTCCCAAACTCCATTTTTGTGTTAGGTTGTAAAATAATGAAATTTTAAAGTCATTAATTGCAAGGGATGGTCTCCTTCATACATTGATTTGATTTGTGATGGACACATTTGGATGGTAGTAATAATAACTTGCAAACTATCAAGACTTGATTACCTTATAACCTGTCAAATTCTAGCGATGAAATGATAGATTAATCATAATGTCACCTTGGGATCACATCACCATGAAAGAACTTCATCCAACATCCTTATGAATGCAGGTACCACCAAATAGGTATTTGTCAGATCTGTCTTCCTCGAGCGAGGGAAATTTAGGAAGAGAAGATGAAAGTGAGACATGTAGTAAGTCTAAAAGAGGGAGATCAACTAGAGGTAAAAAGATTAGAAGAAAATTCCATAAACGCATGGAATTTTTTCTTGCTGAAGGGGGTTCATTTTCATATGATGATGAGAGCATAGGCAACATCGAGGTGCCCTTGAGGTACAAACATCTCTAGAAACAATAGGTACCCAAGGAACTTCCTCTAATAAACACTGATTTTTGTGTCAAAGAGAGGATATATCGCATAGCACCATAGTCATTACATGGTTTGGGCCTATTTTTTATGGATGACATAAAGGTTTGTTACAACAAAGTTACTGAATTGATGGAGTATGTTGAACCCTGTTACAATTACAAAGATTGGATGCAGCTGGTTCGATATACACAAAGTATGCATAGGTATGCATTGTCAAAAAATTATATACAACTAAAAGATAAGGATCAAAATAAAGGACTAGATATGTACATTGATGGAAGGCCAAAAGTATCAAGGAATATTGTAGGGTTTATAAATATTACATGACTTGGGTCAACAAATAAGCAACCCAATTGCATATTCGAGGTGCGCGAGGGAAACCGTGTATTCATATGTGTGATAAAATCAATAACTACAAGGGAAGAGTTGCTAATCGATTACAATTTGAATCAAATAGATACAAAAATAGTTACTATGAGGGTGGTATGTAATATACACCATTTTACCCAACCTCCAATTAATGACTCCAATATACCATTTTATTATTATATTTTTTTTTGTAAGTCTATTGGTTTCATATTGGTAATGTTTTTTTATATTTATTTTTGTCACAGTGGGACATTGATTGTATGGGGAAGGCTCTGACCTAGAGCACAAATCATGATGCATCTTCAGGCACTTCTACTTGACAGGTTTACCTCATTGTAATTGTACAAATTAGATACGAGCAAAATATTTTATTATTATATTTTTTTCATAAGTTTATTGGGTTAATTTTGATAATGTTTTTAATATTCTTGTCGCAGTCAGCTAATCAGGGAAAGGCACCAGCAGTAGAGGGGAGCATCCATAGGGAGGTGCAGTCACTATTATGTGATGATGATATCAAACATTCCAAAAATCTATTGGATACGATAAGGAAGACCCAAAAAAATGCAATGAAGAAATCCTTTAGTTGTTATTCATAGTGCCTCAAACAAATGAGATAAGATAAGGGTTAAAATATTGACTGAGAGAGCACAAAACTTGCAAGTAAGCTGTCATGAGATCTTTAATTATAACATAAGTTCATTCATGGTTTTATATTTTTTACTCTTTTATGTCATGAACTAAAATATGTGTTGCTTTTACAGGATTTTTTGCATCCTCATGATGTTGTTGGCCATGATTAGGGTACTGCAGGTGCTGCCCGGGGAGTAGGGGTTGGTACGAGTGTTGATCCTGATCTTCCTGCACATACATCACATCATCTGACCCCATCATCCATTCCTATATTGTCGGCTAAAATTTCAGCAACACATAGCATGCATACACCAGGTAGTGCATCCTCTGGAAATGAACACATGCTAGAACATGCATTAGGACATGTACCTGGGGATGCAGAGGCCACTAGTACTGGTTATGTTTTAGCATAATTTCCTAGATCTTCATGTATTACTAGTACGAGAACATTCCCGGTCACATTTGTGGTGACCGAGGATTTCGTTCCCATAAAGGTAGAGAAGGTCCTAGGTACTTTAAAATGTTTTAATTATTATTATATATAATCCAATTGAAATTTACTTATTGATCACTCTTTTTAGACTAATGATCCCATGATCATTTTGTAGGAAATGATGTTTTTTATAAACATCTAAATGATATTACATTGGAGATATTCAGGCCCACCATATTTAAAAGATGAGCTCATTAATCATTTAGTTGTGTTGTTCGGTAATAACACATTCAACCTAACCAAGGTCCTCAAGAAACTTGGTACCTATCTAAAGTATGTGAGAGACCAGTAGGTCACATTTAGAGAAGAACAAAAAGTATGAGCATCCCCGATGATTCTAGAGAGGGAGTGGTGACCGAGGATTTTGTTCCCATAAAGGTAGAGAAGGTCCTAGGTACTTTAAAATGTTTTAATTATTATTATATATAATCCAATTGAAATTTACTTATTGATCACTCTTTTTAGACTAATGATCCCATGATCATTTTGTAGGAAATGATGTTTTTTATAAAAATCTAAATGATATTACATTGGAGATATTCAGGCCCACCATATTTAAAAGATGAGCTCATTAATCATTTAGTTGTGTTGTTCGGTAATAACACATTCAACCTAACCAAGGTCCTCAAGAAACTTGGTACCTATCTGAAGTATGTGAGAGACCAATAGGTCACATTTAGAGAAGAACAAAAAGTATGAGCATCCCCGATGATTCTAGAGAGGGAGTGGAAGGACCTGGTGTCGAATGGAAAGGAGAAGGCTGAAAAGAAAAAAGGAAAGACACCACCAAGCCAAGGAAGGTATGTGATACTATCAACAATGTAATTATATACTAATTACTCTTTATTTTTACATAATCTAATGTATTTCAAACTTTTCATAGGCTTCTTGACACATTGAAGGCAACAAAGGAAAGACTAGAAATACATGGGAAACACAAATTTGGATTTGGTGGTTATATGAAATTAGTTGCATGAATTGTAAGTATCAATAAATGAAATATTGCACCCAAATAATAAATTGCAAACAATTTTGGTTTTATCCCACCATAGAATCAAAATTCATGATCTTATGCAAAAATTTAGGGCTTTGAATTCAACAGAGTTCCCACGGAAGAGGACCTAAAGATTTCCTTCCAGCAAGGCTATGGATTCGTGGTTGAATGCCTAAGACTCTTGACTGGGAAAACACAAGCTTCCATTGCATTTGATATGCATGTAAATAAACTCAATGAAGTTTATTTAAAATTGAATACTTGTGCAATCTATTCAATATTAATTTCCACCATAAAGTAATTATGTGCCTATTTTTTTTAAATAGGCAAGCAATGATAATAATGCACATGACATTGGAATGCAGCCTGGTGAGGGTGGAGCACAACCTGCAGATGAAGGTCATAGTGTGCATCCTAGTACTGGATGTATTCATGTGCTATGCAAAATGCAATATGGATTAATATAATTAATCATCTTTAATTGCAATTGGTGTATTAATTAATATAACCTTTTGTGTTTCAACTTTAGAGCATGTAGAGCATGATCGACATGTTGAGCATGATCAGGCTAGACAAGATCAGGAACATGATGTGGCCCCATCAAGTAAAGAGGACCACTCTAATGTTCTTTTAAACATATTTAATTGCAATTGGTGTATTAATTAATGTAACCTTTTGTGTTTCAACTCTAGATCAGGATTTATAGGGTGTTCAACATGTTGAGCACGAGGCTATAAGATAAGATCAAGAACATGATGTGGCCCCATCAGGTAAAGAGCACCACTCTAATGTTCTTTTAAATAATGAAATACTTGTAACAATAATAATAAAACATATCAATTTAACATTTCTTTGTTATTGCAGTAGACCCCCGACCCTTGCAGAGGCCTCCACGTCTTGAGTACATGACTAGGCATACATTAAGATCACAAGCAGAGGGCATAAAAACTGAAGGGGGGACAGATGATTTAGAAAATGATACTCCACTTCAACCTTTTTTAGCTTCAAAAAAGAAACAAAAAAAAAGTGATTGTAATCATATTATGACAACCATATTTTTGATAATATGTTAATGAATGTTAAAAACCGATATTAATGGATGAATGAATGAATGTGAATATGTTAATGAATGAATGTTATATGTTATTAATGGATGAATGAATTAATGTGAATATGTTAATGAATGAATTTTATATGTTATTAATGGATGAATGAATGATTAATGTTATATGATTGGGTATGGGGAATTGAGAGTGATGTGAGGGGGGGAGGGCCTTGTTAAGTAGAGAATATTAAACAATTCTTGAAACAAAGAGACACTCAATAAGGTAATGCACTTTTCAATATAAGAAATGCATCATTTGAAGCATCAAACCAATATGAAAAGATGAAATAAAGTGCTAAATTTTCACTATGGTGGCAGAAAAATGATTCTTTATATCCTGATGCCTTCATTTTCCAAGCCAATTTCTCCTACTTTGCATAGCTCTGCCATGTTTGTGGATTTGATATGTCTCCTATGCAAAAAACATTTACCAATTTATGACCTTCAATCCAACTAAATCCATGTATCTTTTTAATTCCTCTATCTTTGATTAGTCTCTTTACTATTTGAACCTCATACAAATGTTTTAGATGAAGAACCCATTATTGTGAAATGTGCCTCCAGTTGAGTAAAGTGAATCCATGCTCTGCATCATAATTTGAAGTTGTTTCCATTTCAATGTTCTGAGTTTAGTTTGTTTGTATGGCTTTGTATGAATACCACATTGTGTTGTGCATGGATTTGGTTTCAAAGCTCTATTTCTTTTGTTTTTAGTGGTGAGATAACTCTAAAATTTGACTTTTTCCATAATAGGTTGGTGGAAAAATTGACAAATTTGAAGGGTTTAGAGGCTCGATTGAGAGAGATACACAGATATTTGGATCTTGTTATTGATGGGAGGCTTCCACTTAACCATGAAATTTTGTACAATCTGCAGGTATGCAAAAATTTCTCTACTTACATTCATTCAAGAGGCTAGATCACTTATCTTTTGTCATATGGTTGGATTAATGTGGCATACAATGTCAATGTCGGCTATAGTTTTTTAATATGTTCAAGTTATGCATAGTTTACAATGAATAGAGGGTGAAATGGGGCATGTAAGTTAAAACAACCATCATTAAAAATCATTCTTTATACTATGTTATATTTATTCATTATTCCTAAAATTCTTAAACATACAGACTAGGAATCTGAGAACTCTATTCAATACATGACTATGTACTACATATATTGTTGTATCCAAGCCTTGTGATCTTGAATATATATAGGAAGGACCAAGAAAGGAGTTGCATGTATATAAGTAGTTGATTGGATGTATGAGAAGTTTTGGAAGAATAACAATGCAGGAATTGTACGTGTAACAATAAAGAACAATGCACTAGTTACAATAAGATTTGCATGGACATGGATATAGACATAGATGTGATTTTTTTCAATGCCCCCCCTTCTGCTATTATGGTATTGATCTTAATACAGGTCCTCTCTATATTTCTATAATTGTATTGAACACTACCTCTAAAAAAAAAGAAACATTTTGTCTACTCTCATACAATTGTTCTTTTTTGTAATTCCAATTATTTTCCTATACTACAACTTTTGGAATATTTTGTAAAAGTGAATTTACAATACAGTATGAAAATTCATCCATGTTTCAAAACTTGCAACCTAAAGATGGATAAAGACTATCTCACAAATCCCTTCCACTAGCACAAAAAAATACAACGCCTACCTATGAATATTGAAATAATTAATCAATTCACATTCTCACCTCACTGATAGGAGCCCGCTTAGATGAATGAAAGGATAAATAATGTAATTCAAAAGTCAGTTGCATTCCAACATCCAAATAATTCAAAAATTAGTTGGAGAATGTTGAGAAGAGCGGAAAAAGGTTGAAATAGGCCTCCTTTGGTTGAGGCATGATGATGATGAAGTTTTGTTGAAGTTGGAATAAGAAATATCACTATTTTTCTCCATTTATGTGTGTTAAATTGCTGCTAAAACTTGTGGTACAGAAAAATTATGTAATATACAGGTAGGATACCATAATGGATTGATAGAGGATTGAACTACCTCTCTTTTGGTGGTGGTTTGAGCCCTTTTCACCAAGTAATAAGGGAGATATCTGTATTTTTTTGATAGTGGTCTTGAAAACCCTCAAAATCAGGGTTTGGTCTAAAAATCCTCTTATTTCACCTTCTCCTCATGTTCATGGCCTGATTTTTGGTTGGGAGGTGAGGAATAACATGTACATAATTCTCATGAATGTTTTGGAGGATGGTAGAGAATTTGATGCATCTTTTGAACAACCCTAGGCTTGGCATCTCCATGTGACAAGCCTAGTTGGATGTTGTTTTTTTGTGTTTAGTTGATCTTTGGTAAAAGACTTGAAGAAGGGTAATTGTGGAAGGTGGAAATGTGTGCAATGAAGTTGTAAGAACCAACTTTAAGGCTTAGGGGATTTTGGGTGTGCTTTGGAGACTTGGTTCTTGTAGGAAACCAACCATTTAGGCCTCCTTGTGGCATGAGAAATGTGTCTCTTTGTGTAAATCTGGTGAAGTATCATAACTTGGGGTTTTGGGATCTGAAAGAAACCCATTGGAGGGGTCTAAATATAGTTCTTTTTGTCTGGGTCTTGTGTCTAGGCTAGTTTTATAGTGACTGTCCTAGTTGGCAGGCTGCAAGGAAGATATGCCTATTAGGAGGTTGATGAGTATTGGACTATCCTTAATGCTTTGAGCCCTATTGTTGAGTGTTGATGAACCATGGGGAATTGTTAATGGTACTTTCATGGCTGTTGGTATGTCTAGTTGCAAAGTGGGTAGTTATAGGAGTTCTTTGTGACTGTCCTACAATTGTAGACCTATGAGGTGTTTCTAGGCTAGTTTTCAGAGTGATGGAAGAATGAAGTGTATACCCTAAAAATTTGAGTTGTATGTCATATTTTGGCATGGAAAAGGTGTTTCAAATGTGACCAAGTCAGTTTTTGTAGTTTTCCCTTGAAAAAATTGTGATTGATAGAGTTAACTCCTTGTTTTGGAAGTGGAATTGAAGAGTCCACTTAAAGAGTATTTAAGAGAGTTGTGGCAAGTTGGTTGTTTGATCATCTAGAAGGAGGCTTCCCCTGCTCCCTCAAAATAATCAACATAGCTCAATATCACCCATTTTTGGCTTCAATTTCTCATTATAATTATCCATTATCCCATGAGTGATGTAGTAATAACTAGCTATCCGTCCTAGATCATTAACCTAGAAATATCCACTTTTCAATCATATTTCACCAAATTACTTTTGTCTAAGATAGTTGTAGCTGAATGTATTTGTTAACATAAAGAGTTCAATTATCATAAGAACTAAAAGGTGCCACTAAAGTAAAATGAAAGGGTCATACTTGTCTAACAATACCATAGTAAAATTACTATGTACTAAATTGAAAATCACAACTATGCTTACCAAGTTTTCCCTTCTCTCTTCTAAGGTATTATCTTTCTGTAAAGCATCAACAGATAGACCATATAGAATTGGGTTTCGTAGCATGTGAATGTAAAGATAAGTGTATCCCAACCATGTGAATTTCTCCCTTACATTTTGAATTGTACCTAGGACAATTTCTGCATTTAAATGATATGCTAATTTTGAGATAAACTGGCTCTCAATTGGTAATTGTTGATTCATAAGGGACAACTAATATTGCAGCTCATTATGACCTGTTAATATTATTCCTTCTCCATTGGAATAATACTGTGGCCTTCCATATATTGATCTGCCAAAAAGGTCTCTATTGTTAGCATGGGCATCTCCAACATAAGTAATAACCAACAAATTTTCCATTGGGGTTGTCCAAAGACTGCAAAGGGAGTATCCACTCTTTATCATCTCCACATTAGAAAATACAAAGCTTCAAAGACCACATTTTCCTCATGATATCTATGTGGTATAAGTCTAGAATGGAGAAGGTAGATTGTAAATCAGATCTCATGGACAGTAGCAAATACTTCTAAAGAAAATACCTCCAATACTTTACTAATCAGCATTTGAACATCATCTTCCATTACAAAAGACTACTCCAACTTTTCCCTATCAAAGGGATGATTATCATTTTTTTTCTAAGAAGAAATTTGGGAGACAAACTTTATCATTAATATAAAAAAATTGTCATTCTAAAGAAGCATGTCTAGGAGAATGGAATAATCTAGGAAAAGCTTCACACTTAGAAACCATTATTCTGATTATTAGAAGCAAATGAACAAGGTCACATTTATTTTAGAGAATGATTGCATCATGTTAACCAAAATAAATTGGCATGAGTGAGAACAACAATAGAATCCACTAAGTACAGGGTATTTTTATTTGAGTGGAAGTGCCAATGCAGGTACAAGCTATGACCATCATGAAAGCCACCATCAAGTATACAATCTACACAAGAAAAACTCATATGTTAGAAAGTAGATGTCATGCCAAGTACAAGGGAGCTAAGACATGTCACTCAACTTTAGTGAAATTTCCAATTTGTTAACATTAGGGAATTGAGATTACATATCTCCATTTTTTTTACTTCTTGATCTCTAAATATTCAAAATTATTGTCAAAAGCTGGATTAGAAATCTATCCACAACATCATTTTTTTTTTGTAATATTTATATTCATGAAAATCAAGATCCAATAAGAATTTCTACACAATTTGTATAATATTCAACAAATTCCAATTTTCTAGATGATGATTTTTTATTACATTGACCGCCAACACAGAATCCACTTTAATTATGACCTTATAAAATTTCATTTGTGAAGAAATACCCAAGCCTAATATTAGGGATTGAATCTCAACTTTGTTATCTATCCCCCTAAGAAGTTTCTTAGAAGCTACAAATAGAGTCCTACTAGCAGAGTCTTGCAAGATAGCTCCAACACTCAAGGGACTAGGATTCCCTCTCAATGCAACATCAAATTTATCTTTTATAAAATGTGAAGGGGCTAACCCATATCAGCTTCTCTCTAGAGAAATTTTCCTTGGAACAATTAATAGCACCATTAATAGGGGCTTTTGACATTTTCTCATTCTTTAAGATACTAGCATCCTATGAAGTGAGGTTTTTCTTATTTTTGGATTGGAATATTTAATGAAATAACAATTTTTGAAATGGAAAGCTCCAATTTATTGACCATAATTTTGAGAGGGGAAGAGACATTCATATAGATTTTGTGGTTTTTCATAGGGAAGAATGAAAGCACTACAACAATACCAATGAAGTCCATGTGCAACAATCTTGGGGATGAATTTAGATGTAGTGTGGCAATCAAAACATACTTGAATCTTCTTAACAACTCTAATAGTTGTACGAGGGGCCATGTTTAACAAACAAAATTCAATTGCTAACTTTTCACTATGGTGGCAGATAAATAATTTTTTTTAAAAAAATTGTAGTATTTCATCGCAATTTCAACGAACACAGTTCAACGAAACATATAGAATTGCAACGAGGTTGCTATACAAGTGACAAAAAAAATTTCATAATGGAAACTCCACCTTGTCAGAAAAAGGAAAAATCTTTGTTGTTTTTTTGACGCTTTCAAATGGGAACTATGCAATGTTTTTTTGTTTTTTGTCATCGATAGATGGACGAAGTTACGTCAATTTTGCATCTAAAAACACTAACATTTTCCATGGCACTGACTGATGATGTTGGGTTGTGGTTTTGACAAATAAAAGTTGGTCATTAAAGTGACGAAATTTAAAACAGTGTTTCATCTGTAATTCAACAATATTTTGTCAATATGTCACCAAACAATCGTCGAAATTTGTAGTCAAATATAGTAGTGTGTGATATTTTTGCTTAAGTATATTCATTTTTGGAATTTTGGAGTTATTTCTTTCTTTCCAGTAGTAGGATAGCTTTGTTTTTGGAGCTATTTTTCATCATGGAGTAGTATTGTAACTTAGATAGACTTGTGATATAGTAAGCACTTTGAATTAATAAAATAGAGCATTTTACCTTCTCATTTCATGTTTCATGGTATGTTGTTAATGATTGATCAATTTGTCTTGTGAAATTTTATCTTCCTTGCAAACTTGTCTCATGTTTAGGAATCTATTTAGCAGAAAATGTATGTTAACAAGTTATAAGTTGTGTTATTCAATAGTGTTGTTAGTTGTCAAATCCATGTTTTCCTTCTAAAAGCCCTATTTAGAGACCTCCTTATAAATTACTTATGTAAACTGCATTTGAAAATGAGTTGTGTAAACCAAGTTTTATGATATTGATTTGAATGTGATAGGTTTTTGGTAGGTCCTAGTTGTTTTTGGTGTATCACCTTAGATATTTTCAGCATTAGGTTCATTTTTCATGTAATTCTTACCCTTTACCTCAAAAATTAGTAGTTAGGTGGCATCAAAAGGGGAAGCCAACCCATAATCTGGAGGTCTACTTTTGAATAGGATACCCACAACCTAAAAGCATTCCCATGTTAAATCCAAACCTGATAAGTTTATTCATGACTTGGCATTAGGGTGTAGATTTGGATTCCTAACAGTTTTGGCATGCTCAGTGGGACCCTTCTAGTCATTCCAGATTAGAAAAACACATTTGTTTGTTTGTTTTGATATGAAACCAACAATTTTCTAGCCTTTAGGAGGTCACACAAGCATATCTGGTGGCTCTGAATGTGGAAATTGACAATGGACCAGTGTTGTAGCAACATATGAAAAAAATTCAGACAAGGGGAAACTCTATCCTATTGGATTATCTATAGCTTTCACCACCTCATAGGAGAGGCAGTCCAACAAAGAAGGTTGTTGTTTCATTAAGAAAAACAACTTCAAATCCACCTGTAGTGAGAGTTTCTATCCCTATAAGCTAGCAAAACTTGGTGCCAAATATGGTTGTTCCAAGAAATAAGTTTTTGTCACATTTAATGGTGACAACCCACTTCAATTGGCTCAACATGATGATATTCCAATGGTTGTTCTTAAAAGTGTACCATAGTTTTTAGGTGAAAATAAGACCACACCAGTTGAACACATTAAATATATTTCAAATTTGTGTTCAGTACATCACATAACTCAAGAAAATGTTGCTTTGAGGTTGCTAGTAGCATCATTCAGAGGTAAGGCACTCCAATGGTTCAAGAGTTTAGCAGTTAATTCCATTAGAACGTGGGATGAGTTAGGAGAGGTGCTATGCAAGAAGTTTGAAGACAAGTATGACAACTTGTCATTGGTGGAGCAGCTGACCCACATTAAACAAGATCCTCATGAACAAATGATGGACTTCAATTTCCATTTTCAAAGAATGTGGGATAGAATTCTAGAGCCTATAAGGCCTCCAACTGAGTATTCATTTCTCTATTTTTTGAGAGCCTTAAATAGTGAAGTTGTTTTAATACAATATATGGGTGGAAATACGTTACTAATAGCCTATGATACGGTTGTAAGAGTAGAAAACAACCTAATACAAGCTGGAAGGATTGCCCCTAAGCCTTCTATGCCTTTTTTCCTTGATATTCAGCCTCCGACAACTTTGCCAACACCTCAAATAACCCCTTTACCAACTGTTGTTAGCCTAGTAATTGTTGCCCAAGGATCATCTCAAGAGTTATAGGAAATTAAAAGTGGACAACAGAAGATTGAAAATATGCTTCAAAATTTTGGAAATGAGCTGGTAAGCATTAAAAAGTAGCAATTTCAAGGTTTCAAGCCTTGGAAGCCTCAAAATCAAGGTCAAGGTCAGTAATTTCAAGCTAACAAGCAACCATATCAAAGAAACTTTCAAGGTGCATGGCAAAATATGAATCCAACACCTTTTCAGCCATACAATTTAGTTCCAATCAGTGCAGCCAGAGATATGGTACTTGTTCAAAACAACCTTGCACCAGAATATGAGTGGTGATATCCTTGCAACCAGGCCCATAATCAAACTACATATTTAAATGGTGTCATCAACCAAGCATTGATGATTCAAAATTTTTTGGGTGTGCAAGATGTGTCTAATAGTGAATCATCCCAACAACATGAGCTCCCTGCAAGTGACACAACTCTCCTAAATTGGAAAGGAGAGGAGTTATGTGGAGTAAACAGTGATAGCTCTCTAATAGAAGCCATCACCCGAGCCAAAAAGAGAGCTTTCAAGATTGGACAAGCAAAAAATAAAGACAAGGAAGTTGTTGGACCTTCCAATCCTCATGTAACACATATTTTGCAAAGAAATTCACAAGGAATCAGTGATGGACAACTTGGGAACAAACCCCAACTAGCCCACTTGTAGACAGACCCTGCTATTGCAAGGACCCATCAAAAGGTAAACACTGCCACACCTTTCAACATTACTGAATCCAAGAAAAAGGTGAGTGTGAATATGTTAATGTGGGATTCGTTATCTATCCCTAGTCAAAAAAACTTGTTACAATCTGCCTTAGCTGACTTAGGTTTTTCAAATGATATACTAGTAGGTCAAACCAAGGTTGTCTTGACAAATGCACCTCAAGAAAACAATAAACAACCAAGGATTTCAAACCACCCCCATTTTATGTGTCCTTGATAATAGGAGATAAGTTAGTTCACAATTGCACGGTGGATTCAGGGGCAAGTAGTTCTATCATGCCCAAAAAAATTGTCGATAAGTTAGGACTGAAATATCAACCTCTTGAGAAAGGAGTTTTCCAACTTAATGGGACAACCATTAACATCATAGGTGTTATCAAAGGTTTAGGCCTTACCCTACATGCTTGCCCCAATTTCTCCATTCCCAAAGAAATTTCAGTCATTGACTTACCACCACACTTCACTTTATGTTTTTTCAAGAGATTTCACTACCAAGATAGGAGGTTATTTGTCATCAGATTGGTCCCACATGGTTTTCAAAACAAGATATGGGACTAAAGTAGTCATCAAATTTGATCGAATTGCTAAAGATCACATTGAACCATATGTCCCAAGTGATGTTAATGCTAATTGTGTTGTTTTTGATGATAATTAAATTGTTGTTGCTCAAGAACTACAAGTAGAAAGCATATTAGATACACTTTTAAATGAGTGGGTAGCATAAAACATCATTGACAACCCAAATGATAACATTGAAGAGACTAGTTTGGGTGCCTATGTGCTACACGAACCTGATTTAGTGATTCCAAACCTTGAAAAGGAGGTGGGACATTAGTTAGATTAGCAAGGTGAAGTGTGGAAGATGTTTTTTGACGGTTCTTGAAGCAAGAACGGTGATGGTGGGGATGCAATGCTTGTGTCCCCACAAGGTGACAAATACTACTCTACTTTTAGATTTGCTTTCTCTTATACTAACAATACCATTGAATATGAAGGTCTAATTCAAGGCTTGGAATGGGAACAAAAAAGAGGGATTGGTTGCCTACAAGTTTATGGCGACAGTGAATTAATCATCAATCAAGTGAGAGGTCTGCATGTTACTAAGAATGATGTCTTAAAATATTACAAACAAGGGGTGTGGGATATGATACAAGAGTTTGATGCTTTCAATCTAGTTTCTATTCCTAGGGATCAGAATTGGCATGCTAATAGATTGGCTACAATAGGTGCTCAAGTTGATATTCCAAGTGAAATTAGGAAATAAAAGTTGCAACCATATGTTAAAATAGTTATCAGACCTTCTATTCTAGAGAATAACATTCATTGGCAATTTTTTGAGAGTGATGAATAGGTCTTGAGCTTTATGCTACAAGAAGATGAATTTGCAGCAGTCAACCAAGAGAAGATCAAGCAACAATATGATGATTAGATCATCCAATTGAAGTCTAACAAACTGCCCAAGGGTCTAGTCACCTTGGAATCCATTTTCAGCATGGATGACTAGCTGAGAAAGAGTAAGACCAACATGCAATTCAAAGAGGAAAATTATGAGGAGCTTAAAATTTTCAAAGGTAAGCCCCTTAAAGTTGGTAAAATTTGTTCACATGTAGATAGGAAAGCTTTCATTTCTCTTTGTCAAGAATTTCAAGATGTATTTGCGTGGGAACATTTTGATTTAAAGGGTTTTGATACCCAAATTTCCCAACATGTCGTAGAGCTTGAGCCAAACTCAAAACTTGTTAGCCAGAATTAGAGGCCTTTAAACCCCAAACTTGATCCTCTTATGGTCAAAGAGTTGGCCAAACTGATTGAGGGAGACATCATTTTTCCAATCAAACATACCTCATGGGTCTCTAACCTTGTCCCAGATAGAAAGAAAAATGATAAAATTAGGTTGTGTGTTGATTTTAGGGACCTCAATAGAGCCTCGTTAAAGGATAATTATATGCTGCCCTCAATGGAGCAGATTCTACAAATTATAGTTGGTTCAAAAATATTCTCATTGCTTGATGGTTATTCAGGTTATAACCAAGTCTTAGTCAAAGAGGAAGATCAGTACAAGACTACCTTCACCAAAAAATGGGGCACCATGGCTTATAAGAGGATACCATTTGGCCTGTCCAATGTTTGTGCCATGCTTCAAAGGGCAATGGACATGGCATTTAAAGGTTTGATTCACAAACTTGTACTTATTTACCTTGATGCAACGGTATTTTCAAAGAAGGTTGATGAACACCTTGCACATCTAAAACAAGTATTTTAGAGTTGTAGGGAGTATGGTATATCCCTCAACTCCAAAAAATGTATTTTTGTTGTCTATGAAGGAAATATTTTAAGACATATTGTGTCAAAATAAGGGATCACCATTGATCCAGAAAGAGTAAGTGCCATTTTGGATCTACCTTTACCCAATCATAAAAAGGGGCTGCAAAGTTTTCTTGGTAGAATTAATTTCATTAGAAGGTTTATTCTTGATATTGCAAATCTTTGAAACCACTAACTGCCATGTTGAAAAAGAATTCCAGTTTTAGCTAGACCAAAGAGGCCAAGCACAATTTTGAAGTCATAAAGGAGGCCTTATCAACAACTCCTACTTTGGTAAACCTGAACTCCTCAAAAGATTTCATTTTATATTCTTTTGGCAGCAATGATATAATTTCTGGAATGCTAGTACAACAAAATGATGCTGGCCTAGAACAACAAATTTCTTTTTTTAGTCAACATTTAGAGGAGTATGAACAAAGATATACTTTTGTAGAGAAACATGTGCTTGCTTCCATCAGAAGCTTGAAGAAATTTAAACCTCTGATTTCTAATAACAAAGTGCATTTGATGGTTGCTCACTCTAGTGTGAAGGAGTTCTTGTTAAGTAGGGACCTGAATGAAAAGAGGGCAGGCTAGATCACAAAATTTATGTAGTATGACATTGATATCAAGGTAACAAAGCTTGTAAGGGGTAAAGGGCTATGTGAACAACTAGCTACAAAGGCTGAAAATGAAGAAATGTAGAAACAAAGGCAGTTCTGGTTGCTAATAATGAGATTACAGTTGATGCATCAATAACAAATACAGGTTGCGTGCAAGATATGACTCACTTTTTGCAAACTAGTGAGTGTCCACCAGGTTTAGATAAAGCCAAAAAAATGTATTTTATATTGTAGACTATTCCTTATGTGTTGATTGGTAACATTCTTTTCAGAAAGGACCTTAATGGTGTCCTCTTAAGATGCATTGATCAACATCAAGTTTATAAAGTACTTCATGAGTTTCATGATGGAACTACTGGGGGTCATTTTTCCCCAGAACAACTGCATGGAAAATAATGAGAGATGGCTATTATTGGCCAAGATTTTTTAAGGATTCCCATGCTTGGGCAAAAGAGTGTGTAAAATTTGCCATTTTTTGCAAGCAAAGAAAGGTTTCTAGCTTTACCATTGCAGCCCATTCAAGTAGAACAACCCTTCATGAGATGGGGCATTGATTTTATAGGTGCCATTAACCCACCTTCAAGTGTAGGTCATAGGTAGGTGCTTACTACAACTGATTACTTCACATGATGGAATGAAGCAGTGGCTTTAAAACAAGCCAATGAAAGTGTTGTTTTAAACTTTTATGATGATTTAGTAACCAGATTTGGGGTACTTGAATCAATCATTTATGATAATTATTTGGTGTTTGTTGGGTTAAGAGTAAGTGATTGGGCTGTAAAGAATGGTATTCATTTGAATACCTCATAAAATTATTACCCTCAGGGTAATGGTTTGGCTAAATCAACTAATAAGAACCTAGTCAGAATCATCAAGAGGATTTTGGAGGATAACCAAAGAACTTGGCATAACAAGTTAAAATCTACCTTATGAGTAGATAGAATAAATCCAAAGAAGTCGATTAGGAACTCCCCTTATATGCTGGTATATGGTAAAGAGGCAAGGTTTCCTTTATCAATTGAGTTTACAACTCTTGACATAATGAACCAGCTAGAAATTTTTTAAGATGAAGATCAAATGGTTGTTCGATATGCACAACTCATGGAGCTAGATGAAACCAAAGATACAACCATGAAAACAATGGAGCTACATCAACTCTAAAAAAAGAAGGTGTTTGATAAAAGAGCAACACCTAGGGTGCTTAGAGAGGGAGATGTTCTTAAATGGGATGAATTAAAAAGTAGGCCTGGAAGGCATACTAAATTTGATAGCATGTGGAGTGGCCCATTTGTCATTACCGAGTGCAAAGAACACAATGCTTTTCAACTATCATCAATGGATGGAGAAGCTCTACCTCTCCCAGTCAATGGGATACACCTCAAGCTCTGCTTTGAGGTATGATGTAAAAAATTCCTTGTACAAATTAGAGTAGGTTTTGTTTCCCCTAAGTGTTGATGCACATTAGTTAGATGTTTTTCAATTTTCCCTAAGTGTTGTTTTGCACAATTAGATGGTATTTTTCATTCTACATTGTTGGTTTTTCATAGGTTTTTAAAGTGTCTCTTGATGGTTTAGTGAGTTACAACAATTTTCAATGTTGTTTTCAAGTGGTTACCTTTCTGAGTGACCCCATTCCCAATGTATAAGCTTAGGCAGTTGGTCTCATGTTTAGCAAGCAAACATATAACAAATGTCACCAAAAATGTTACCTGATTTTTAGCTTTCAGCTAAAATCAAGTAAGTTAGTGTTTATTCTTTTTGTGTTGTTTGTTTAAACATTTAAAAGATAAACCATAGTGTGCTAAATCAATTCAATATACATGATAGAGATTACCAAATGAAACATATTACATTTTCATTCCAATGTTGCAATTACAACAAATGAGAAAGGAAAACCATATGTGCTACAAATGTAATCTTTATTGATAATCATGAAGTGTATATGTCCCTCACAAGACAAGGGACTAACTTTACTTATTCAATGAAAATAAAGAACATTTTATACATGAATAAGTAAACAAATAAAATGTGCATATAAGGATGGAGACCAGTCATTGCTTGAGAATGACTGGTTTTGAAGGTATCATCTTGCCCTATTGCTGCCCCGAGCTTCTTGTGTCCTTCCTAGCTCCGTAGTGCTCCTAGCTCCTGCATATGGCAATCACAATGATGTTAGAGCAATTCTCTAAGCAATGAAAGATCTCAAAACTTAAATAAACATGTACCTATGCATGTATAAAATGATCCCTAAATGCATTAAATAAACATGCAAACCTTGGATGTCCTGGAAAACAGTGAAGTCATCAAACACATCCACAATATGCATTTATTTTTCTAACTTGTTTGCTTCATTTGCAAATTTAGGAGAAGTCTTGTTACTGTTCTAATTTAGTTAAATACAACATGTGGGGTAAATGTGGCTCCCATAAGGGTAGAGCTCAACATGCTTCCCCCTGATGTTTTGAGAGGAATAGGAAATTGAGCAACTTGATCAAAGATATACAAGTTATCAATGAATTAAATCAATATGGAATCACACCAGTTGATCAAATTTCATTATCAAATTCAAAAGATGCATCAAGTTCAATTATGCATTTCTTAAATAATGAGGGAGAAATCCAAAGTATTGTTAGGTCCCTCTCACCTTAACTCTATTGGACAATCACACATCACATAGGACAGTGAGCTTGCAGGTCACTGGCATAGGTGACATGTATCTTCCCACTAGGATCAAAGTGAGGAGATGGTGTTAATTATGGCACATGATTGAAAAGGTAAACAATGGGACAACAACAATGGATAAAATCATGATCTCATGTATATGGATGTCAATCATGAATGTATGCTACATGACAACAAGGTAGTCACTTCATCCATTAAGGGGACAAGTGAACTATGTTTTCACTTTGGTAGTGAATGATAAATTGAAATAGGCCATGCAATGAAAGTGCAGTCAACAAACAACAAGGAGAAGCCTCACATGCATTAATGAAATTACATGCCAACAAGAATCGTGAAACCTGAAAGAAAATAATTAAGCAATGACAAATGTAGAGGATCAAGAGTTCTTTGTATATAATTGATCTATCCTTTACTCATTATTCATCTACCATTAGATTTATGGATTTCTCAATACCTTGATATGTTTTACCTTTTTTGTTTTTCATAGTAGGATAATGGGCAGAAAGATCTTATAAAGTCTAGTAGACAGTCCACCTCAAGAAGACAATGATACAATTGTGTAGAAACCTAAAGTGAGCAGCCCTTAGAAAGGTAAAAGTAAATTCCATCATCATATGACATGATGAAGTGTTAATCTTTGAGCCTTTGAGGCACAAAACAAAATCCAATCAAAGTATGGATTAGCATTTTAAGATAGTCTAATCACATGAATTGAAGGAAGATATCATGGATGGTGTTGAGAAGACATGGTAGTAGACAGTCAAACCTCTTTGAACATATAAAAAGATTGATAGAAGTCCTATGTCAAAGAAAATAGCTCATATGACAATCATAGATAGGAAACAACATGACAGAGGACAATTGATACTGTAGAGTTGAATGAGAATATTAAAGGTACAGGTTTGTTATCACAGTCACAAACAGGGGCAATGGACAAGAGATTGCATCTCATATGAAGAAGGAAGGAAGGGTAGTAAAGCTTTTCAACTACCCTGTTTGGTGTCACATAATGATAAACCACAACTTTCATCTACATTTTCTTGAGTTGCTCAGACACAAGGATTACCTCCACAAGTGATATATGCAGTTGAAAATAACTTTATTGATGGAAATGTGGGAAGCAGTCAAGTTTCACAACTTACAAGTGTAACTTTTAATGGGGATGATAAAAAGGAAGTAAAGTAATATGATATTAATTGATAAATCAATACAAAAGAGGGAGGCTTCCAATGCAACTTGCATCTACTTTAAATGAACAAAGGTTTCAATGCAGGGGAAATCCTTGGCATGCATGATTATAATCTATTGAATATCTCATCTAACGAAGAAGATGGCTATAGTCCTTCAAAGGAAAAATGTGAATATGGAAGTCAAAATTTAAGTAAGCAACATGATAATCACATTCAATTATAGAAAGAGTTATCTACAGTTGATGAAATAAAGGTGGAATGCACATGCATAAGTGAATGTAATAGGAATGCACATAACAAAAATGACAAAGTAAACACTTTTAGATGCAATTGTGAAGGTCAAAAGAACATATTAGCTATTCAACATCAATATAATGGTCATCATGTTTCATAAAAGAGTGCAATGAGCTACACATTTCTAATGTGAGTGCATTCTTAGAAGATGACTCAATTTATGATGGGGTTCAAGCTAAAAAGTGAAAGGGGTGGTTCTTGTTTTAGCTGATCACTCTCTCAAGAAATCTCATTCATATTATAATCTAGGTGATTGTACAAGGGTTTATTTACATTCTTGTGGCATCAAAAACAAGAAATCTCGATCTATTTTTTGCAAAATACATAAAACCCAACTAGGTTGATTAAAATATGAAAATATAGAGTGCAAGAGGTGGTTACTATTGTAAGGACCCCAACTGAGTCTATTTCAGGAAAAAGAATACGGAAAATCAAAACAAACAGAGCCTTCATGATAACAAGAGTTATATAATGGAAAATAAGTATAATCCTTTGAATTATACCCATGCAATGGCATTGAATCATTCTAAACCATTTCTTCCTTTCAGGGCAGCATTTTCTTGTGAAACAATTGATAGGGGAATCAAAAGAAAAGATGGGGGCCTTGAAGACTTTCAATCATGCCTCTACGTTTTTAACATAATGAATATCAAGCATTTGGCTGCCACAGGTTTCTTTAAAACCCAAAAATTTACAAGTTTGAAGGTTTAGTATAAGTAAAACAAAAATAATATAAGTGAATGAAAAGAATGCATGGAGGTTCTTTTCCCAGAAAAGAGAAACAAAAACATTTAAAAGCTCAGGCATTCTTGTTCAGCTGTGAGCAAAATTTGAGTCATTTTCTTCAAAACACCAAAACCCATTTGGGGTATTTACTAAAATCACAAATTTCTTCAAATGAACAGAGACCCACTTGGGGTTCAAGTGAAAACTTAAAAGTACAGAATATTAAGGAGAGTTTCATAAGATATTCAAAGCAAGAAGTGTATGTGTGAAACCCAGTTCGTATGTTCATAGAGAAACACAATTTGTTGCAATTTGGAGAAACCCACTAGGGGTTTGAGCTATAGAAGCACATTTGAAGTTCTTTTTTAAAAAAAGGTAAAGCACGAAGTATGATGCTATGAATGAAGATTCAAAATGACAAACAAAATAACCATTCTTCTATCTATAGCCATGGCCTCAATGGATGTGTTTCCTTCAAAGCAACAATGCAAAAGATTGGGGTTTTCTTCTTTCAAAGAAAATGCAAAATGAGTTTCTTATTTATTAGTCATAATAGAAGCTCGAGTGAGCTCTATTGCTCAAAATATAAGAGTGGAGCTGATTCAAGGCATACTTAGAGCTATTGCTCATATTTTTTGAAAAATTTCAAGCTTTTTTCTTTTACCAAAAGCTCCATTTAAATTTTCTCATGGTGGCTATAAAAGTGGAGAACAACAACAAAAGAACAAAATGAAACAATGTTCATTAGACTATGCTATAGGCCATGGCCAAAATAAATGAAATGGCCTTCAAATGATATGAAAAAACCAAGTTTTGATGCAAAAAGGGAATTTACCTAGTTTTCCACTGTTTTCCTCAAGAAATCACCACAAAAACCAGTCAAAATCTCCATATTCTATGTGTGCGATTGAAACCCTGGCAGCAACATGTCTCTTCCAAAATGCTCAATGGAAAAATGATGATGTTTTTCACATTATTCATCTTTTGTTACTTAGGGTTTGACCCTAATTTTGATGACCGATGGGATTTTTGTCCCATGTTTTAAAAAATGAAACACATGTTAATGCATAGTGGGGGCCGAATGATAGGTTTTAAGACTTGTGAAATTTTTTCCTTATTTTCATTATTGAAAACATGTGCCTTGTTTCAAATTTTGCTAGGTCCTCCATGAGGAACATGTGAAATGTGCCAAGTCTTCAGGTTATGCCTTATACCTTTGAAATGTAATGCCTTAGGGCCTTGAATACTTAAAATGTTCCTTCCAAGAAGTGTGGAGGTCAGCCATATAGGCCAAATTTGAACCTTTTATTTTTCCTTTGAAAATTAGAAGATGTTTACCAAACATGTGGCCTTGGAGTGCAAAATGAAGTAAGAAAAAATGATCAAGTGCCTTGGAGGATTTTTTATCTTGTTTAATTCTTTTGAAAGCATTTTGACATTTCATTATTTTTTTTACATTTTTTTTCAAAGTATTAAAATATCATTTAAGTGATTTGCTAATCACTTTGATATTATTCACATGCAAATATAATGTAATCTAATATTAATGGTGGGCCCTCTTATATTTTGCTTTGAAATGTAAAATAACTTGATTAAGTGGTGCATTGTAAATCACCTAATCAAGTTATTACCTTTAATGCCTTTTTGGAGTCGTGTTTTCAAAACACAGATATTGCATGAGTAAAAGCTTGGAGACAAAATGATGGCTTGCAGACATGAGGAGAGTGTGAGGGTGAAGCATTTGACTATTTTGGAGAAACATGTGCTACTTTGGAGGGATTTTTGTCACACTTTTGGCATGAATTGAGTTTGAGCTTAACTTTTCACCATTTTAGAGGCCTTTTGGATTGATTTTGGAAGGTTCTTTTTTGGATTTTGTGCCTCATCTGACTAGAACCTTCTAGATGGGTAGGCATGAGAGTTGTGTGATCTTTTTGCTTATGTATATTCATTTTGGGAATTTTGGAGTTATTTCTTTCTTTCTAGCAATAGGATAGCTTTGTTTTTGGACATATTTTTCATCATGGAGCAGTATTGTAACTCAAATGGACTTGTGATACAGTAAGCACTTTGAATTAATAAAATAGAGAATTTTACCTTTTCATTTCATGTTTCATGGTATGTTGTTAATGATTGATTAGTTTGTCTTGTGAAATTTATCTTCAGTGCAAACTTGTCTCATGTTTAGGTATCTTTTTAGCATAAAATGTATGTTAAGAGGTTATAAGTTGTGTTATTCAAAAGTGTTGTTAGTTGTGAAACCTTTGTTTTCCTTCTAAAATCCCTGTTTAAAGACCTCCTTATAAATTGATTATGTAAATTGCATTTGGAAATGAGTTGTGTAAACCAAGTTTTATGATATTGATTTGAATGTGATAGGTTGTTATTAGGTCCTAGTTTGTTTTGGTGTATCAGCTTAGATATTTTCAATATTAGGTTCATTTTTCATACAATTCTCACCATTTACCTCATAAATAAGTAGTTAGGTGGCATCAAAAGGGGAAGCCAACCCATAATCTAGAGGTCTGCTTTTGAATAAGATACCCACAACCTGAAAGTAGTCCCATGTTACATCCAAAATTGCTAAGTTTGTTCATAGCTTGGAATTACGTGTAGATTTGGATCCCTAACATGTGGGCGGGTGCATGAAGTTGGGTTAAAATTTTGTGGCCAACTTCAAAAAAATATTGAGAATTCCATAACGCGCTCGCATTATGTCACTTTTAAAGAAAAAAAAGTGAAAGCTATTCATTTTCTCTTCTCTTTTTTTCTGCTCTGCCTGTGGCCAAAAACCCTCATTTTCATGCTCACATTCTAGGAGGAGGCATTCTACAAAATTCATCAACAATAGTTTCTTTTCATTTCCATAGATGGCACCATGAAAATGAAGAGGTGTAGGAGGTAAGTATTGTTTGCTATTTGTTCTGAATTTCTTAGTTTCAAGTTGATTTTGTTTGTTTTAGGTTAGATTTGATTGTTTTTTTAATTTGTAGGAGACGCAAGTAATCCTGCAAATATTGAAAATACTCAACAACAAGAACAAGAAAATCCTCCTCAACAAAATCAACCTCCCCCACCAATCACTCAACACTCTCCTGGCAATCAACAAAATTTGAGTGAAATTGAAAACAACAAAAAACAAATTGAGGATCTTATCAGTACGTTGAGTGATCCATATGCTTGAACTGCAGAAAGAATGACACTAGAAAATTCAATGAAAGAGATGTTAAAAAGTGTAGATTCAATAACCCAACAAATAATGGGATGGAAAGATAGGAGGCAGGCAACTAGGGCATATTATGCAGACAAACTATCATATAAACAAGTAAAAGATTTAAAATTTACTAAAGGTGATTTGTGCTCTTTATTCACTAACCCTAGAACAAATCAAAATATTAGCCTCAATACAAAGAGGTTCCTATTCATTGGTGCCACCACCAAGAGATTAGGAACCATTTTTATGATAGGTGGTACTTGGTCTTTGATTACCCACCGTGCAACAATTGTGAAGTCCCCCAATATTTTCTTAGGAAACTATACAATGAGTTTGCATTGAACCAAATCCAAAATTATTTTGATATGAGGGAGTTCCAGGGGAGAGGTGGGGGGTTGGCTCAGGATAGGCCTAGTGCACAACCAGATCCTACATGACAAGGGAGACGACCTCTCACGAGGTCGCCTCGTGAGCACATTGTTATGCCTGTCATTGCGAAGGAGAGTGCCAACATAGAGACATTGTAGGCGATCAACACTTTGACCTAGAGTGTCATCCATCATACTAGCCCTATTGTACAATTCCATCCAAGGGAGTCCTCGGGTGGTGGCCTTC
>VDFB02056351.1:38870673-38973003 GCA_007258455.2 Sequoia sempervirens | reverse complement strand
ATCTTAATACAGGTCCTCTCTATATTTCTATAATTGTATTGAACACTACCTCTAAAAAAAAAGAAACATTTTGTCTACTCTCATACAATTGTTCTTTTTTGTAATTCCAATTATTTTCCTATACTACAACTTTTGGAATATTTTGTAAAAGTGAATTTACAATACAGTATGAAAATTCATCCATGTTTCAAAACTTGCAACCTAAAGATGGATAAAGACTATCTCACAAATCCCTTCCACTAGCACAAAAAAATACAACGCCTACCTATGAATATTGAAATAATTAATCAATTCACATTCTCACCTCACTGATAGGAGCCCGCTTAGATGAATGAAAGGATAAATAATGTAATTCAAAAGTCAGTTGCATTCCAACATCCAAATAATTCAAAAATTAGTTGGAGAATGTTGAGAAGAGCGGAAAAAGGTTGAAATAGGCCTCCTTTGGTTGAGGCATGATGATGATGAAGTTTTGTTGAAGTTGGAATAAGAAATATCACTATTTTTCTCCATTTATGTGTGTTAAATTGCTGCTAAAACTTGTGGTACAGAAAAATTATGTAATATACAGGTAGGATACCATAATGGATTGATAGAGGATTGAACTACCTCTCTTTTGGTGGTGGTTTGAGCCCTTTTCACCAAGTAATAAGGGAGATATCTGTATTTTTTTGATAGTGGTCTTGAAAACCCTCAAAATCAGGGTTTGGTCTAAAAATCCTCTTATTTCACCTTCTCCTCATGTTCATGGCCTGATTTTTGGTTGGGAGGTGAGGAATAACATGTACATAATTCTCATGAATGTTTTGGAGGATGGTAGAGAATTTGATGCATCTTTTGAACAACCCTAGGCTTGGCATCTCCATGTGACAAGCCTAGTTGGATGTTGTTTTTTTGTGTTTAGTTGATCTTTGGTAAAAGACTTGAAGAAGGGTAATTGTGGAAGGTGGAAATGTGTGCAATGAAGTTGTAAGAACCAACTTTAAGGCTTAGGGGATTTTGGGTGTGCTTTGGAGACTTGGTTCTTGTAGGAAACCAACCATTTAGGCCTCCTTGTGGCATGAGAAATGTGTCTCTTTGTGTAAATCTGGTGAAGTATCATAACTTGGGGTTTTGGGATCTGAAAGAAACCCATTGGAGGGGTCTAAATATAGTTCTTTTTGTCTGGGTCTTGTGTCTAGGCTAGTTTTATAGTGACTGTCCTAGTTGGCAGGCTGCAAGGAAGATATGCCTATTAGGAGGTTGATGAGTATTGGACTATCCTTAATGCTTTGAGCCCTATTGTTGAGTGTTGATGAACCATGGGGAATTGTTAATGGTACTTTCATGGCTGTTGGTATGTCTAGTTGCAAAGTGGGTAGTTATAGGAGTTCTTTGTGACTGTCCTACAATTGTAGACCTATGAGGTGTTTCTAGGCTAGTTTTCAGAGTGATGGAAGAATGAAGTGTATACCCTAAAAATTTGAGTTGTATGTCATATTTTGGCATGGAAAAGGTGTTTCAAATGTGACCAAGTCAGTTTTTGTAGTTTTCCCTTGAAAAAATTGTGATTGATAGAGTTAACTCCTTGTTTTGGAAGTGGAATTGAAGAGTCCACTTAAAGAGTATTTAAGAGAGTTGTGGCAAGTTGGTTGTTTGATCATCTAGAAGGAGGCTTCCCCTGCTCCCTCAAAATAATCAACATAGCTCAATATCACCCATTTTTGGCTTCAATTTCTCATTATAATTATCCATTATCCCATGAGTGATGTAGTAATAACTAGCTATCCGTCCTAGATCATTAACCTAGAAATATCCACTTTTCAATCATATTTCACCAAATTACTTTTGTCTAAGATAGTTGTAGCTGAATGTATTTGTTAACATAAAGAGTTCAATTATCATAAGAACTAAAAGGTGCCACTAAAGTAAAATGAAAGGGTCATACTTGTCTAACAATACCATAGTAAAATTACTATGTACTAAATTGAAAATCACAACTATGCTTACCAAGTTTTCCCTTCTCTCTTCTAAGGTATTATCTTTCTGTAAAGCATCAACAGATAGACCATATAGAATTGGGTTTCGTAGCATGTGAATGTAAAGATAAGTGTATCCCAACCATGTGAATTTCTCCCTTACATTTTGAATTGTACCTAGGACAATTTCTGCATTTAAATGATATGCTAATTTTGAGATAAACTGGCTCTCAATTGGTAATTGTTGATTCATAAGGGACAACTAATATTGCAGCTCATTATGACCTGTTAATATTATTCCTTCTCCATTGGAATAATACTGTGGCCTTCCATATATTGATCTGCCAAAAAGGTCTCTATTGTTAGCATGGGCATCTCCAACATAAGTAATAACCAACAAATTTTCCATTGGGGTTGTCCAAAGACTGCAAAGGGAGTATCCACTCTTTATCATCTCCACATTAGAAAATACAAAGCTTCAAAGACCACATTTTCCTCATGATATCTATGTGGTATAAGTCTAGAATGGAGAAGGTAGATTGTAAATCAGATCTCATGGACAGTAGCAAATACTTCTAAAGAAAATACCTCCAATACTTTACTAATCAGCATTTGAACATCATCTTCCATTACAAAAGACTACTCCAACTTTTCCCTATCAAAGGGATGATTATCATTTTTTTTCTAAGAAGAAATTTGGGAGACAAACTTTATCATTAATATAAAAAAATTGTCATTCTAAAGAAGCATGTCTAGGAGAATGGAATAATCTAGGAAAAGCTTCACACTTAGAAACCATTATTCTGATTATTAGAAGCAAATGAACAAGGTCACATTTATTTTAGAGAATGATTGCATCATGTTAACCAAAATAAATTGGCATGAGTGAGAACAACAATAGAATCCACTAAGTACAGGGTATTTTTATTTGAGTGGAAGTGCCAATGCAGGTACAAGCTATGACCATCATGAAAGCCACCATCAAGTATACAATCTACACAAGAAAAACTCATATGTTAGAAAGTAGATGTCATGCCAAGTACAAGGGAGCTAAGACATGTCACTCAACTTTAGTGAAATTTCCAATTTGTTAACATTAGGGAATTGAGATTACATATCTCCATTTTTTTTACTTCTTGATCTCTAAATATTCAAAATTATTGTCAAAAGCTGGATTAGAAATCTATCCACAACATCATTTTTTTTTTGTAATATTTATATTCATGAAAATCAAGATCCAATAAGAATTTCTACACAATTTGTATAATATTCAACAAATTCCAATTTTCTAGATGATGATTTTTTATTACATTGACCGCCAACACAGAATCCACTTTAATTATGACCTTATAAAATTTCATTTGTGAAGAAATACCCAAGCCTAATATTAGGGATTGAATCTCAACTTTGTTATCTATCCCCCTAAGAAGTTTCTTAGAAGCTACAAATAGAGTCCTACTAGCAGAGTCTTGCAAGATAGCTCCAACACTCAAGGGACTAGGATTCCCTCTCAATGCAACATCAAATTTATCTTTTATAAAATGTGAAGGGGCTAACCCATATCAGCTTCTCTCTAGAGAAATTTTCCTTGGAACAATTAATAGCACCATTAATAGGGGCTTTTGACATTTTCTCATTCTTTAAGATACTAGCATCCTATGAAGTGAGGTTTTTCTTATTTTTGGATTGGAATATTTAATGAAATAACAATTTTTGAAATGGAAAGCTCCAATTTATTGACCATAATTTTGAGAGGGGAAGAGACATTCATATAGATTTTGTGGTTTTTCATAGGGAAGAATGAAAGCACTACAACAATACCAATGAAGTCCATGTGCAACAATCTTGGGGATGAATTTAGATGTAGTGTGGCAATCAAAACATACTTGAATCTTCTTAACAACTCTAATAGTTGTACGAGGGGCCATGTTTAACAAACAAAATTCAATTGCTAACTTTTCACTATGGTGGCAGATAAATAATTTTTTTTAAAAAAATTGTAGTATTTCATCGCAATTTCAACGAACACAGTTCAACGAAACATATAGAATTGCAACGAGGTTGCTATACAAGTGACAAAAAAAATTTCATAATGGAAACTCCACCTTGTCAGAAAAAGGAAAAATCTTTGTTGTTTTTTTGACGCTTTCAAATGGGAACTATGCAATGTTTTTTTGTTTTTTGTCATCGATAGATGGACGAAGTTACGTCAATTTTGCATCTAAAAACACTAACATTTTCCATGGCACTGACTGATGATGTTGGGTTGTGGTTTTGACAAATAAAAGTTGGTCATTAAAGTGACGAAATTTAAAACAGTGTTTCATCTGTAATTCAACAATATTTTGTCAATATGTCACCAAACAATCGTCGAAATTTGTAGTCAAATATAGTAGTGTGTGATATTTTTGCTTAAGTATATTCATTTTTGGAATTTTGGAGTTATTTCTTTCTTTCCAGTAGTAGGATAGCTTTGTTTTTGGAGCTATTTTTCATCATGGAGTAGTATTGTAACTTAGATAGACTTGTGATATAGTAAGCACTTTGAATTAATAAAATAGAGCATTTTACCTTCTCATTTCATGTTTCATGGTATGTTGTTAATGATTGATCAATTTGTCTTGTGAAATTTTATCTTCCTTGCAAACTTGTCTCATGTTTAGGAATCTATTTAGCAGAAAATGTATGTTAACAAGTTATAAGTTGTGTTATTCAATAGTGTTGTTAGTTGTCAAATCCATGTTTTCCTTCTAAAAGCCCTATTTAGAGACCTCCTTATAAATTACTTATGTAAACTGCATTTGAAAATGAGTTGTGTAAACCAAGTTTTATGATATTGATTTGAATGTGATAGGTTTTTGGTAGGTCCTAGTTGTTTTTGGTGTATCACCTTAGATATTTTCAGCATTAGGTTCATTTTTCATGTAATTCTTACCCTTTACCTCAAAAATTAGTAGTTAGGTGGCATCAAAAGGGGAAGCCAACCCATAATCTGGAGGTCTACTTTTGAATAGGATACCCACAACCTAAAAGCATTCCCATGTTAAATCCAAACCTGATAAGTTTATTCATGACTTGGCATTAGGGTGTAGATTTGGATTCCTAACAGTTTTGGCATGCTCAGTGGGACCCTTCTAGTCATTCCAGATTAGAAAAACACATTTGTTTGTTTGTTTTGATATGAAACCAACAATTTTCTAGCCTTTAGGAGGTCACACAAGCATATCTGGTGGCTCTGAATGTGGAAATTGACAATGGACCAGTGTTGTAGCAACATATGAAAAAAATTCAGACAAGGGGAAACTCTATCCTATTGGATTATCTATAGCTTTCACCACCTCATAGGAGAGGCAGTCCAACAAAGAAGGTTGTTGTTTCATTAAGAAAAACAACTTCAAATCCACCTGTAGTGAGAGTTTCTATCCCTATAAGCTAGCAAAACTTGGTGCCAAATATGGTTGTTCCAAGAAATAAGTTTTTGTCACATTTAATGGTGACAACCCACTTCAATTGGCTCAACATGATGATATTCCAATGGTTGTTCTTAAAAGTGTACCATAGTTTTTAGGTGAAAATAAGACCACACCAGTTGAACACATTAAATATATTTCAAATTTGTGTTCAGTACATCACATAACTCAAGAAAATGTTGCTTTGAGGTTGCTAGTAGCATCATTCAGAGGTAAGGCACTCCAATGGTTCAAGAGTTTAGCAGTTAATTCCATTAGAACGTGGGATGAGTTAGGAGAGGTGCTATGCAAGAAGTTTGAAGACAAGTATGACAACTTGTCATTGGTGGAGCAGCTGACCCACATTAAACAAGATCCTCATGAACAAATGATGGACTTCAATTTCCATTTTCAAAGAATGTGGGATAGAATTCTAGAGCCTATAAGGCCTCCAACTGAGTATTCATTTCTCTATTTTTTGAGAGCCTTAAATAGTGAAGTTGTTTTAATACAATATATGGGTGGAAATACGTTACTAATAGCCTATGATACGGTTGTAAGAGTAGAAAACAACCTAATACAAGCTGGAAGGATTGCCCCTAAGCCTTCTATGCCTTTTTTCCTTGATATTCAGCCTCCGACAACTTTGCCAACACCTCAAATAACCCCTTTACCAACTGTTGTTAGCCTAGTAATTGTTGCCCAAGGATCATCTCAAGAGTTATAGGAAATTAAAAGTGGACAACAGAAGATTGAAAATATGCTTCAAAATTTTGGAAATGAGCTGGTAAGCATTAAAAAGTAGCAATTTCAAGGTTTCAAGCCTTGGAAGCCTCAAAATCAAGGTCAAGGTCAGTAATTTCAAGCTAACAAGCAACCATATCAAAGAAACTTTCAAGGTGCATGGCAAAATATGAATCCAACACCTTTTCAGCCATACAATTTAGTTCCAATCAGTGCAGCCAGAGATATGGTACTTGTTCAAAACAACCTTGCACCAGAATATGAGTGGTGATATCCTTGCAACCAGGCCCATAATCAAACTACATATTTAAATGGTGTCATCAACCAAGCATTGATGATTCAAAATTTTTTGGGTGTGCAAGATGTGTCTAATAGTGAATCATCCCAACAACATGAGCTCCCTGCAAGTGACACAACTCTCCTAAATTGGAAAGGAGAGGAGTTATGTGGAGTAAACAGTGATAGCTCTCTAATAGAAGCCATCACCCGAGCCAAAAAGAGAGCTTTCAAGATTGGACAAGCAAAAAATAAAGACAAGGAAGTTGTTGGACCTTCCAATCCTCATGTAACACATATTTTGCAAAGAAATTCACAAGGAATCAGTGATGGACAACTTGGGAACAAACCCCAACTAGCCCACTTGTAGACAGACCCTGCTATTGCAAGGACCCATCAAAAGGTAAACACTGCCACACCTTTCAACATTACTGAATCCAAGAAAAAGGTGAGTGTGAATATGTTAATGTGGGATTCGTTATCTATCCCTAGTCAAAAAAACTTGTTACAATCTGCCTTAGCTGACTTAGGTTTTTCAAATGATATACTAGTAGGTCAAACCAAGGTTGTCTTGACAAATGCACCTCAAGAAAACAATAAACAACCAAGGATTTCAAACCACCCCCATTTTATGTGTCCTTGATAATAGGAGATAAGTTAGTTCACAATTGCACGGTGGATTCAGGGGCAAGTAGTTCTATCATGCCCAAAAAAATTGTCGATAAGTTAGGACTGAAATATCAACCTCTTGAGAAAGGAGTTTTCCAACTTAATGGGACAACCATTAACATCATAGGTGTTATCAAAGGTTTAGGCCTTACCCTACATGCTTGCCCCAATTTCTCCATTCCCAAAGAAATTTCAGTCATTGACTTACCACCACACTTCACTTTATGTTTTTTCAAGAGATTTCACTACCAAGATAGGAGGTTATTTGTCATCAGATTGGTCCCACATGGTTTTCAAAACAAGATATGGGACTAAAGTAGTCATCAAATTTGATCGAATTGCTAAAGATCACATTGAACCATATGTCCCAAGTGATGTTAATGCTAATTGTGTTGTTTTTGATGATAATTAAATTGTTGTTGCTCAAGAACTACAAGTAGAAAGCATATTAGATACACTTTTAAATGAGTGGGTAGCATAAAACATCATTGACAACCCAAATGATAACATTGAAGAGACTAGTTTGGGTGCCTATGTGCTACACGAACCTGATTTAGTGATTCCAAACCTTGAAAAGGAGGTGGGACATTAGTTAGATTAGCAAGGTGAAGTGTGGAAGATGTTTTTTGACGGTTCTTGAAGCAAGAACGGTGATGGTGGGGATGCAATGCTTGTGTCCCCACAAGGTGACAAATACTACTCTACTTTTAGATTTGCTTTCTCTTATACTAACAATACCATTGAATATGAAGGTCTAATTCAAGGCTTGGAATGGGAACAAAAAAGAGGGATTGGTTGCCTACAAGTTTATGGCGACAGTGAATTAATCATCAATCAAGTGAGAGGTCTGCATGTTACTAAGAATGATGTCTTAAAATATTACAAACAAGGGGTGTGGGATATGATACAAGAGTTTGATGCTTTCAATCTAGTTTCTATTCCTAGGGATCAGAATTGGCATGCTAATAGATTGGCTACAATAGGTGCTCAAGTTGATATTCCAAGTGAAATTAGGAAATAAAAGTTGCAACCATATGTTAAAATAGTTATCAGACCTTCTATTCTAGAGAATAACATTCATTGGCAATTTTTTGAGAGTGATGAATAGGTCTTGAGCTTTATGCTACAAGAAGATGAATTTGCAGCAGTCAACCAAGAGAAGATCAAGCAACAATATGATGATTAGATCATCCAATTGAAGTCTAACAAACTGCCCAAGGGTCTAGTCACCTTGGAATCCATTTTCAGCATGGATGACTAGCTGAGAAAGAGTAAGACCAACATGCAATTCAAAGAGGAAAATTATGAGGAGCTTAAAATTTTCAAAGGTAAGCCCCTTAAAGTTGGTAAAATTTGTTCACATGTAGATAGGAAAGCTTTCATTTCTCTTTGTCAAGAATTTCAAGATGTATTTGCGTGGGAACATTTTGATTTAAAGGGTTTTGATACCCAAATTTCCCAACATGTCGTAGAGCTTGAGCCAAACTCAAAACTTGTTAGCCAGAATTAGAGGCCTTTAAACCCCAAACTTGATCCTCTTATGGTCAAAGAGTTGGCCAAACTGATTGAGGGAGACATCATTTTTCCAATCAAACATACCTCATGGGTCTCTAACCTTGTCCCAGATAGAAAGAAAAATGATAAAATTAGGTTGTGTGTTGATTTTAGGGACCTCAATAGAGCCTCGTTAAAGGATAATTATATGCTGCCCTCAATGGAGCAGATTCTACAAATTATAGTTGGTTCAAAAATATTCTCATTGCTTGATGGTTATTCAGGTTATAACCAAGTCTTAGTCAAAGAGGAAGATCAGTACAAGACTACCTTCACCAAAAAATGGGGCACCATGGCTTATAAGAGGATACCATTTGGCCTGTCCAATGTTTGTGCCATGCTTCAAAGGGCAATGGACATGGCATTTAAAGGTTTGATTCACAAACTTGTACTTATTTACCTTGATGCAACGGTATTTTCAAAGAAGGTTGATGAACACCTTGCACATCTAAAACAAGTATTTTAGAGTTGTAGGGAGTATGGTATATCCCTCAACTCCAAAAAATGTATTTTTGTTGTCTATGAAGGAAATATTTTAAGACATATTGTGTCAAAATAAGGGATCACCATTGATCCAGAAAGAGTAAGTGCCATTTTGGATCTACCTTTACCCAATCATAAAAAGGGGCTGCAAAGTTTTCTTGGTAGAATTAATTTCATTAGAAGGTTTATTCTTGATATTGCAAATCTTTGAAACCACTAACTGCCATGTTGAAAAAGAATTCCAGTTTTAGCTAGACCAAAGAGGCCAAGCACAATTTTGAAGTCATAAAGGAGGCCTTATCAACAACTCCTACTTTGGTAAACCTGAACTCCTCAAAAGATTTCATTTTATATTCTTTTGGCAGCAATGATATAATTTCTGGAATGCTAGTACAACAAAATGATGCTGGCCTAGAACAACAAATTTCTTTTTTTAGTCAACATTTAGAGGAGTATGAACAAAGATATACTTTTGTAGAGAAACATGTGCTTGCTTCCATCAGAAGCTTGAAGAAATTTAAACCTCTGATTTCTAATAACAAAGTGCATTTGATGGTTGCTCACTCTAGTGTGAAGGAGTTCTTGTTAAGTAGGGACCTGAATGAAAAGAGGGCAGGCTAGATCACAAAATTTATGTAGTATGACATTGATATCAAGGTAACAAAGCTTGTAAGGGGTAAAGGGCTATGTGAACAACTAGCTACAAAGGCTGAAAATGAAGAAATGTAGAAACAAAGGCAGTTCTGGTTGCTAATAATGAGATTACAGTTGATGCATCAATAACAAATACAGGTTGCGTGCAAGATATGACTCACTTTTTGCAAACTAGTGAGTGTCCACCAGGTTTAGATAAAGCCAAAAAAATGTATTTTATATTGTAGACTATTCCTTATGTGTTGATTGGTAACATTCTTTTCAGAAAGGACCTTAATGGTGTCCTCTTAAGATGCATTGATCAACATCAAGTTTATAAAGTACTTCATGAGTTTCATGATGGAACTACTGGGGGTCATTTTTCCCCAGAACAACTGCATGGAAAATAATGAGAGATGGCTATTATTGGCCAAGATTTTTTAAGGATTCCCATGCTTGGGCAAAAGAGTGTGTAAAATTTGCCATTTTTTGCAAGCAAAGAAAGGTTTCTAGCTTTACCATTGCAGCCCATTCAAGTAGAACAACCCTTCATGAGATGGGGCATTGATTTTATAGGTGCCATTAACCCACCTTCAAGTGTAGGTCATAGGTAGGTGCTTACTACAACTGATTACTTCACATGATGGAATGAAGCAGTGGCTTTAAAACAAGCCAATGAAAGTGTTGTTTTAAACTTTTATGATGATTTAGTAACCAGATTTGGGGTACTTGAATCAATCATTTATGATAATTATTTGGTGTTTGTTGGGTTAAGAGTAAGTGATTGGGCTGTAAAGAATGGTATTCATTTGAATACCTCATAAAATTATTACCCTCAGGGTAATGGTTTGGCTAAATCAACTAATAAGAACCTAGTCAGAATCATCAAGAGGATTTTGGAGGATAACCAAAGAACTTGGCATAACAAGTTAAAATCTACCTTATGAGTAGATAGAATAAATCCAAAGAAGTCGATTAGGAACTCCCCTTATATGCTGGTATATGGTAAAGAGGCAAGGTTTCCTTTATCAATTGAGTTTACAACTCTTGACATAATGAACCAGCTAGAAATTTTTTAAGATGAAGATCAAATGGTTGTTCGATATGCACAACTCATGGAGCTAGATGAAACCAAAGATACAACCATGAAAACAATGGAGCTACATCAACTCTAAAAAAAGAAGGTGTTTGATAAAAGAGCAACACCTAGGGTGCTTAGAGAGGGAGATGTTCTTAAATGGGATGAATTAAAAAGTAGGCCTGGAAGGCATACTAAATTTGATAGCATGTGGAGTGGCCCATTTGTCATTACCGAGTGCAAAGAACACAATGCTTTTCAACTATCATCAATGGATGGAGAAGCTCTACCTCTCCCAGTCAATGGGATACACCTCAAGCTCTGCTTTGAGGTATGATGTAAAAAATTCCTTGTACAAATTAGAGTAGGTTTTGTTTCCCCTAAGTGTTGATGCACATTAGTTAGATGTTTTTCAATTTTCCCTAAGTGTTGTTTTGCACAATTAGATGGTATTTTTCATTCTACATTGTTGGTTTTTCATAGGTTTTTAAAGTGTCTCTTGATGGTTTAGTGAGTTACAACAATTTTCAATGTTGTTTTCAAGTGGTTACCTTTCTGAGTGACCCCATTCCCAATGTATAAGCTTAGGCAGTTGGTCTCATGTTTAGCAAGCAAACATATAACAAATGTCACCAAAAATGTTACCTGATTTTTAGCTTTCAGCTAAAATCAAGTAAGTTAGTGTTTATTCTTTTTGTGTTGTTTGTTTAAACATTTAAAAGATAAACCATAGTGTGCTAAATCAATTCAATATACATGATAGAGATTACCAAATGAAACATATTACATTTTCATTCCAATGTTGCAATTACAACAAATGAGAAAGGAAAACCATATGTGCTACAAATGTAATCTTTATTGATAATCATGAAGTGTATATGTCCCTCACAAGACAAGGGACTAACTTTACTTATTCAATGAAAATAAAGAACATTTTATACATGAATAAGTAAACAAATAAAATGTGCATATAAGGATGGAGACCAGTCATTGCTTGAGAATGACTGGTTTTGAAGGTATCATCTTGCCCTATTGCTGCCCCGAGCTTCTTGTGTCCTTCCTAGCTCCGTAGTGCTCCTAGCTCCTGCATATGGCAATCACAATGATGTTAGAGCAATTCTCTAAGCAATGAAAGATCTCAAAACTTAAATAAACATGTACCTATGCATGTATAAAATGATCCCTAAATGCATTAAATAAACATGCAAACCTTGGATGTCCTGGAAAACAGTGAAGTCATCAAACACATCCACAATATGCATTTATTTTTCTAACTTGTTTGCTTCATTTGCAAATTTAGGAGAAGTCTTGTTACTGTTCTAATTTAGTTAAATACAACATGTGGGGTAAATGTGGCTCCCATAAGGGTAGAGCTCAACATGCTTCCCCCTGATGTTTTGAGAGGAATAGGAAATTGAGCAACTTGATCAAAGATATACAAGTTATCAATGAATTAAATCAATATGGAATCACACCAGTTGATCAAATTTCATTATCAAATTCAAAAGATGCATCAAGTTCAATTATGCATTTCTTAAATAATGAGGGAGAAATCCAAAGTATTGTTAGGTCCCTCTCACCTTAACTCTATTGGACAATCACACATCACATAGGACAGTGAGCTTGCAGGTCACTGGCATAGGTGACATGTATCTTCCCACTAGGATCAAAGTGAGGAGATGGTGTTAATTATGGCACATGATTGAAAAGGTAAACAATGGGACAACAACAATGGATAAAATCATGATCTCATGTATATGGATGTCAATCATGAATGTATGCTACATGACAACAAGGTAGTCACTTCATCCATTAAGGGGACAAGTGAACTATGTTTTCACTTTGGTAGTGAATGATAAATTGAAATAGGCCATGCAATGAAAGTGCAGTCAACAAACAACAAGGAGAAGCCTCACATGCATTAATGAAATTACATGCCAACAAGAATCGTGAAACCTGAAAGAAAATAATTAAGCAATGACAAATGTAGAGGATCAAGAGTTCTTTGTATATAATTGATCTATCCTTTACTCATTATTCATCTACCATTAGATTTATGGATTTCTCAATACCTTGATATGTTTTACCTTTTTTGTTTTTCATAGTAGGATAATGGGCAGAAAGATCTTATAAAGTCTAGTAGACAGTCCACCTCAAGAAGACAATGATACAATTGTGTAGAAACCTAAAGTGAGCAGCCCTTAGAAAGGTAAAAGTAAATTCCATCATCATATGACATGATGAAGTGTTAATCTTTGAGCCTTTGAGGCACAAAACAAAATCCAATCAAAGTATGGATTAGCATTTTAAGATAGTCTAATCACATGAATTGAAGGAAGATATCATGGATGGTGTTGAGAAGACATGGTAGTAGACAGTCAAACCTCTTTGAACATATAAAAAGATTGATAGAAGTCCTATGTCAAAGAAAATAGCTCATATGACAATCATAGATAGGAAACAACATGACAGAGGACAATTGATACTGTAGAGTTGAATGAGAATATTAAAGGTACAGGTTTGTTATCACAGTCACAAACAGGGGCAATGGACAAGAGATTGCATCTCATATGAAGAAGGAAGGAAGGGTAGTAAAGCTTTTCAACTACCCTGTTTGGTGTCACATAATGATAAACCACAACTTTCATCTACATTTTCTTGAGTTGCTCAGACACAAGGATTACCTCCACAAGTGATATATGCAGTTGAAAATAACTTTATTGATGGAAATGTGGGAAGCAGTCAAGTTTCACAACTTACAAGTGTAACTTTTAATGGGGATGATAAAAAGGAAGTAAAGTAATATGATATTAATTGATAAATCAATACAAAAGAGGGAGGCTTCCAATGCAACTTGCATCTACTTTAAATGAACAAAGGTTTCAATGCAGGGGAAATCCTTGGCATGCATGATTATAATCTATTGAATATCTCATCTAACGAAGAAGATGGCTATAGTCCTTCAAAGGAAAAATGTGAATATGGAAGTCAAAATTTAAGTAAGCAACATGATAATCACATTCAATTATAGAAAGAGTTATCTACAGTTGATGAAATAAAGGTGGAATGCACATGCATAAGTGAATGTAATAGGAATGCACATAACAAAAATGACAAAGTAAACACTTTTAGATGCAATTGTGAAGGTCAAAAGAACATATTAGCTATTCAACATCAATATAATGGTCATCATGTTTCATAAAAGAGTGCAATGAGCTACACATTTCTAATGTGAGTGCATTCTTAGAAGATGACTCAATTTATGATGGGGTTCAAGCTAAAAAGTGAAAGGGGTGGTTCTTGTTTTAGCTGATCACTCTCTCAAGAAATCTCATTCATATTATAATCTAGGTGATTGTACAAGGGTTTATTTACATTCTTGTGGCATCAAAAACAAGAAATCTCGATCTATTTTTTGCAAAATACATAAAACCCAACTAGGTTGATTAAAATATGAAAATATAGAGTGCAAGAGGTGGTTACTATTGTAAGGACCCCAACTGAGTCTATTTCAGGAAAAAGAATACGGAAAATCAAAACAAACAGAGCCTTCATGATAACAAGAGTTATATAATGGAAAATAAGTATAATCCTTTGAATTATACCCATGCAATGGCATTGAATCATTCTAAACCATTTCTTCCTTTCAGGGCAGCATTTTCTTGTGAAACAATTGATAGGGGAATCAAAAGAAAAGATGGGGGCCTTGAAGACTTTCAATCATGCCTCTACGTTTTTAACATAATGAATATCAAGCATTTGGCTGCCACAGGTTTCTTTAAAACCCAAAAATTTACAAGTTTGAAGGTTTAGTATAAGTAAAACAAAAATAATATAAGTGAATGAAAAGAATGCATGGAGGTTCTTTTCCCAGAAAAGAGAAACAAAAACATTTAAAAGCTCAGGCATTCTTGTTCAGCTGTGAGCAAAATTTGAGTCATTTTCTTCAAAACACCAAAACCCATTTGGGGTATTTACTAAAATCACAAATTTCTTCAAATGAACAGAGACCCACTTGGGGTTCAAGTGAAAACTTAAAAGTACAGAATATTAAGGAGAGTTTCATAAGATATTCAAAGCAAGAAGTGTATGTGTGAAACCCAGTTCGTATGTTCATAGAGAAACACAATTTGTTGCAATTTGGAGAAACCCACTAGGGGTTTGAGCTATAGAAGCACATTTGAAGTTCTTTTTTAAAAAAAGGTAAAGCACGAAGTATGATGCTATGAATGAAGATTCAAAATGACAAACAAAATAACCATTCTTCTATCTATAGCCATGGCCTCAATGGATGTGTTTCCTTCAAAGCAACAATGCAAAAGATTGGGGTTTTCTTCTTTCAAAGAAAATGCAAAATGAGTTTCTTATTTATTAGTCATAATAGAAGCTCGAGTGAGCTCTATTGCTCAAAATATAAGAGTGGAGCTGATTCAAGGCATACTTAGAGCTATTGCTCATATTTTTTGAAAAATTTCAAGCTTTTTTCTTTTACCAAAAGCTCCATTTAAATTTTCTCATGGTGGCTATAAAAGTGGAGAACAACAACAAAAGAACAAAATGAAACAATGTTCATTAGACTATGCTATAGGCCATGGCCAAAATAAATGAAATGGCCTTCAAATGATATGAAAAAACCAAGTTTTGATGCAAAAAGGGAATTTACCTAGTTTTCCACTGTTTTCCTCAAGAAATCACCACAAAAACCAGTCAAAATCTCCATATTCTATGTGTGCGATTGAAACCCTGGCAGCAACATGTCTCTTCCAAAATGCTCAATGGAAAAATGATGATGTTTTTCACATTATTCATCTTTTGTTACTTAGGGTTTGACCCTAATTTTGATGACCGATGGGATTTTTGTCCCATGTTTTAAAAAATGAAACACATGTTAATGCATAGTGGGGGCCGAATGATAGGTTTTAAGACTTGTGAAATTTTTTCCTTATTTTCATTATTGAAAACATGTGCCTTGTTTCAAATTTTGCTAGGTCCTCCATGAGGAACATGTGAAATGTGCCAAGTCTTCAGGTTATGCCTTATACCTTTGAAATGTAATGCCTTAGGGCCTTGAATACTTAAAATGTTCCTTCCAAGAAGTGTGGAGGTCAGCCATATAGGCCAAATTTGAACCTTTTATTTTTCCTTTGAAAATTAGAAGATGTTTACCAAACATGTGGCCTTGGAGTGCAAAATGAAGTAAGAAAAAATGATCAAGTGCCTTGGAGGATTTTTTATCTTGTTTAATTCTTTTGAAAGCATTTTGACATTTCATTATTTTTTTTACATTTTTTTTCAAAGTATTAAAATATCATTTAAGTGATTTGCTAATCACTTTGATATTATTCACATGCAAATATAATGTAATCTAATATTAATGGTGGGCCCTCTTATATTTTGCTTTGAAATGTAAAATAACTTGATTAAGTGGTGCATTGTAAATCACCTAATCAAGTTATTACCTTTAATGCCTTTTTGGAGTCGTGTTTTCAAAACACAGATATTGCATGAGTAAAAGCTTGGAGACAAAATGATGGCTTGCAGACATGAGGAGAGTGTGAGGGTGAAGCATTTGACTATTTTGGAGAAACATGTGCTACTTTGGAGGGATTTTTGTCACACTTTTGGCATGAATTGAGTTTGAGCTTAACTTTTCACCATTTTAGAGGCCTTTTGGATTGATTTTGGAAGGTTCTTTTTTGGATTTTGTGCCTCATCTGACTAGAACCTTCTAGATGGGTAGGCATGAGAGTTGTGTGATCTTTTTGCTTATGTATATTCATTTTGGGAATTTTGGAGTTATTTCTTTCTTTCTAGCAATAGGATAGCTTTGTTTTTGGACATATTTTTCATCATGGAGCAGTATTGTAACTCAAATGGACTTGTGATACAGTAAGCACTTTGAATTAATAAAATAGAGAATTTTACCTTTTCATTTCATGTTTCATGGTATGTTGTTAATGATTGATTAGTTTGTCTTGTGAAATTTATCTTCAGTGCAAACTTGTCTCATGTTTAGGTATCTTTTTAGCATAAAATGTATGTTAAGAGGTTATAAGTTGTGTTATTCAAAAGTGTTGTTAGTTGTGAAACCTTTGTTTTCCTTCTAAAATCCCTGTTTAAAGACCTCCTTATAAATTGATTATGTAAATTGCATTTGGAAATGAGTTGTGTAAACCAAGTTTTATGATATTGATTTGAATGTGATAGGTTGTTATTAGGTCCTAGTTTGTTTTGGTGTATCAGCTTAGATATTTTCAATATTAGGTTCATTTTTCATACAATTCTCACCATTTACCTCATAAATAAGTAGTTAGGTGGCATCAAAAGGGGAAGCCAACCCATAATCTAGAGGTCTGCTTTTGAATAAGATACCCACAACCTGAAAGTAGTCCCATGTTACATCCAAAATTGCTAAGTTTGTTCATAGCTTGGAATTACGTGTAGATTTGGATCCCTAACATGTGGGCGGGTGCATGAAGTTGGGTTAAAATTTTGTGGCCAACTTCAAAAAAATATTGAGAATTCCATAACGCGCTCGCATTATGTCACTTTTAAAGAAAAAAAAGTGAAAGCTATTCATTTTCTCTTCTCTTTTTTTCTGCTCTGCCTGTGGCCAAAAACCCTCATTTTCATGCTCACATTCTAGGAGGAGGCATTCTACAAAATTCATCAACAATAGTTTCTTTTCATTTCCATAGATGGCACCATGAAAATGAAGAGGTGTAGGAGGTAAGTATTGTTTGCTATTTGTTCTGAATTTCTTAGTTTCAAGTTGATTTTGTTTGTTTTAGGTTAGATTTGATTGTTTTTTTAATTTGTAGGAGACGCAAGTAATCCTGCAAATATTGAAAATACTCAACAACAAGAACAAGAAAATCCTCCTCAACAAAATCAACCTCCCCCACCAATCACTCAACACTCTCCTGGCAATCAACAAAATTTGAGTGAAATTGAAAACAACAAAAAACAAATTGAGGATCTTATCAGTACGTTGAGTGATCCATATGCTTGAACTGCAGAAAGAATGACACTAGAAAATTCAATGAAAGAGATGTTAAAAAGTGTAGATTCAATAACCCAACAAATAATGGGATGGAAAGATAGGAGGCAGGCAACTAGGGCATATTATGCAGACAAACTATCATATAAACAAGTAAAAGATTTAAAATTTACTAAAGGTGATTTGTGCTCTTTATTCACTAACCCTAGAACAAATCAAAATATTAGCCTCAATACAAAGAGGTTCCTATTCATTGGTGCCACCACCAAGAGATTAGGAACCATTTTTATGATAGGTGGTACTTGGTCTTTGATTACCCACCGTGCAACAATTGTGAAGTCCCCCAATATTTTCTTAGGAAACTATACAATGAGTTTGCATTGAACCAAATCCAAAATTATTTTGATATGAGGGAGTTCCAGGGGAGAGGTGGGGGGTTGGCTCAGGATAGGCCTAGTGCACAACCAGATCCTACATGACAAGGGAGACGACCTCTCACGAGGTCGCCTCGTGAGCACATTGTTATGCCTGTCATTGCGAAGGAGAGTGCCAACATAGAGACATTGTAGGCGATCAACACTTTGACCTAGAGTGTCATCCATCATACTAGCCCTATTGTACAATTCCATCCAAGGGAGTCCTCGGGTGGTGGCCTTCGAACCCATGTGTGTCAATCTTGTGGGGTGACTTGTTCATATGACCCCACCAAAACACAAGATTCATATGCTACTACGCAGGATCCGTATGCTGCTACACAGGATCTGTATGCTGCTATGTAGGATCCATATGCTACTACATAGGATCCATATGTTGCTATGGGGATGGAGAGGATGACTAAAATTTTTCATCATGCATATGGCATTGATAGTCAGGTAAAATTCAGCATGTTCATTGAATTAATTTATTAAATTTTGATTCTAAAATGCATGACTAACTAATTTAGTTTTATTATTTTCATAAAATTGTAGGGTCACAGTGTTGAGACTGGATACACCATTCCTCCACCTACTTATTTCTATAGCACACCTATCAGTGGGATATGTAACTAGTAAACAATTATAAATTTATTACATGTTAATAGCATTGTTTTACGAAAGGTATTTTAATACATGTGATTTTGGATGTTGAATAGGCTAATATTGGCGGTTTCAAGCAAACACCTCCTAGTGCCAGTGGATTCACTCAAATGTACATGAAGGTAATAGAATGAAGAGAACTTAACTAATGAATTCTACTTAATAGATTTGTGTAGTTTATATTCATATTATTGGTTATGTTGCATTACACATCATTCAAACTCAAAGCATTACTTCAAATTCCATAACTAACAACTAGATGTTGATAGATGACAAAATTTCAACTTACAATATAGTTGTTTAGAAATTCAACATAAGCAGCACGATGAAATTACTTCACATGGAGGCATGTTCTTGCAAAGGTGCACCAGCATGACAAACTATGGATTCTTGGAAAAAATATATGAAACCATAATAGTAAGCAATAGCATAGAAAAGGTAGTTAGTGAAGCAGAGCATCATATCAAAATTTCAACTATACAATATAGTTGTTTAGAAAGTCAACATAAGCAGCATGATGCAATTACTTCACATGGAGGCATGTTCTTGCAAAGTTGCACCAGCATGAAAAATTATGGATGCTTGGAAAAAATCTATGAAACCATAATGGTAAGCAATAGCATAGAAAAGGTAGTTAGTGATGTAGAGCATCATATCAAAATACTCAATCATCAGGGTACATCTAATGCAAGGCATCCAAAAAACACCATCAACATCATTTCTTCAAGGGATTTCAATCCCAAATAGAATTAGGAGAAGATCAAATATAATTTCATCAAAAATCTACTTTTCATTCAACCAAAATCCACTCAAATTCTCTTAGGCATTCCATAGGCCATCATTCATCATTCCACTAATCAGTATTCCAATTGACTCATTCAAAGAAAAACCCATATTAAAGAAAAATTTGACTTAATCAATTAGATTCATATCATTCTCAACCACCATAAAAACAACATAAACCTGATTATTGAAACTTGAAAAATTCATCCTTTCATTTATTCACCAAGGCAACAGATCAACTAAACTATACCTCACTATTATCAATCCATTATCAAGCACTATACTCACCATATTTTGACTGCAATAGTCTATTTATAGGTTACAAACTCATGCTACAATAGAATCTTGATTATCATCTTGTGGTTAATCACCAATTTGATCAAAAGGCTTCATAACACTCACCCATCCAACCATCAAAGTCACCAAAATTCTCTTATACACCTTAACAAAATTTAGTAACATCAATCATATCATTAGTTTTTTAGTAACCAAGCACTCAATATCATCCTTTCCACTGTTTAAACAAACATCTTTGTTTTGATCAGACAATATCATATTCCTCTAGTAGGTCTGTCAACCATTGAATCAGGTAGTTACATTCCTATCCCAATGCTTATTCAAAAACTCAATGCACATTTAGAAAAAATTTCTAGCACATCACAACATATCAAAGTTCTTAGATGTTTGACATAAAGAAAATCATCAGATTTCAGACTGTCCTCTAAAGAAAGGCTAGTAGATTAGGCCTTTTTTACAAAGGAGACCCCTTCAAAACCATTCCAAATCACTCAAAACCTCAAAAAAGTCTTCAAGAATTTCTTATAACTCAAGATATCACCATTTATAGGGATTGAAAACCATGAAAATGTTCTGATCCAATAAACCCTCGTTTATAGGGTGTAAAAGCACAAATTAAGGAGGGTTTTGTGAAAAATACTCTTGCAAACCTCTATTTCTCTGGCCACCACTTGGAACATGATTTTTTGTCTTCCAAAACCTTCTACATCATTTCCAAGCCTCTTCACACTTTATTTATTCATGACCCATGACTATAGCATCATTTTGTGTAGGAAAATCCTCTATTTTGCAGTGTAGTAGCAACTTTGCCATGGTATTCTTTCTTTTCCCTACACTTACAATCATCAAAACATGCAAAACATCCTAACATTAACCTACTCCACCAATTTACTTGACCTACATTTGTGGATTAGTGAAGAAAAATCCAATTGGACTCTCAAACTTGCTTCTAAAAGGACTCTATCGGGTATTGAAAACTGTCTCTTATTCTTTTATTTCCTAAAACTAACCAAGTCCAAATCTTGAAATTGGAAACTAACTCATCTTTACATGTATTCACACTATGATTTAACTTTGGGTGTTCCTAAATTACCAACACAATAAAACAAAACAATCTAGAGTAATGTTGCAAACTCAAAGACAAGGAATTTTTATTTCAAAATCTAATTACAAGAACACAAACTTCTACTTTTTCTTGCCTTTACATGCCTTTTAAAGATATTTCCTTTTCCATAACTATATTTCCATTGGTTGAAACTACCCTTTTTAACCCTTAATATGCCTGATTTCCTTGTTTTTGTCAATTTAACAACTTTTAACAATATTACATTATTGCATTGTTTGCATTTTCCCACTTTGACCACCTAGAACTTACCCATAACCTTAAATACATTAAAATAAGACCTCATATGACCTTGAACATGCTTTACATCATTTTTCCATGACCATTTATGATTGAATGAATACAAATTTGAACACTCATTTTGATGAGGGCACAGCCCGAGACTTATAAAATAACCCACAAACAAGCGAATAATTTTATTATTCAGAAAATGGAACTTCTTACATGCAGAGGATCTTAAATCCCCAAGTTCTATAACACATGTAAGTTACAAAAAGCTACAGAATAACCCTTTTGCAATATGCAAGCTTGTCCCTGAAAAGCTACCCAAAAATTAGAAACCCACCCATAAATAGAGCTCCTCTTTAGTTTGGAGCCAAAACAACATTCAAATTTGAGTTTAGGTGGTTTGGCGCCGAAAATTACAACTTGAAGTTCAAATTTCAAAAGAACATTTCCAATTGTATCTTCTAGAAAGTGCACCAACTTCTCGGGCCATAACTTTTGATTCGGGACTCCGATTCATGAACCGTTTGAACTATTGGAAAGGTCTCAAAGTCAATAACGTGCTCAAAATCTACTACACCAATTTTAACAAGTTTCGGGGCTATTCCAGGAAATCTAAGTGCCTCAAATCTAACTCGGAAGATTTTTAGGTGCAAATCTAGGAAACTAAAACTGCAATATCTTTCAACCCAGGAAGAAAATAAAAACCATAAATTAGGAATTTCATTATGATGAAAAGGGTATCCAAAATGTAAAAACATCTAAAACCAAGAAACTTGAAATTTAACTATTTTTGGGTGATGCAAGATTGCCCTTACACCACTAGATGCTCCTGCATTAAATACCCAGGGTAATTTGAGAAGTGACCCCGTCACATCTCAGATGGTTAAGGAAAACCCAACTGGTCAACCACTACCTTAGATAGCCAAGATGAATCTTCCATGGGCCTTCCTCTCCATTTCACTAGATATTCTTCATACTGCCTGTTTTTGGTACTCCTTCCCACACGACTATCCAAGATTGCTTCAATCTCCTCCCTTTCTGAAGTAGGTGCTAGAATGCCATAGTGCCCTATTGGTGCTTCCTCTGTTCCACCTTCATGATACTCTATCACATCTAAAATGTTGAACATAGGGGAAATGTTGATTCCATTAGGAAACTCTACCTCATATGCATTCCCTGAATCATGCTTCTTCAAAATCTTACAGGTATCGAATTTATTCATATTCAATTTGTTATAGGTTCCCATGGAAAAACCTTTCTTTTCTCAAGTGGACCATTACTTTATTGCCAATTTGAAACTCCTTATTCCTCCTTTTCTAATCTGCCTTAGCCTTATATTGCATATTCATCTTATTAATGTGTTCTCGTACCTTCTCATGTATATTCTTGATGTGCTTTGCAAAATCTTCAGCTTCAACACTTCTTTTCTTCTCTTGGTCCATCTTCCTCAATTCTGGAGCTATTCTGGGGCTACCTCCATACACAATCTGGAATGGTGATCTACCAGTACTTCTGTTGACAGAATTGTTGTAAGAAAATTCTGCTTGGGGTAAGATCAAGTCCCATCCTTGGGTTTATCTCCTACCAAACATCTCAGTAGGTTACCCAGACTCCTATTAACAACCTCTATCTACCCATCTGTTTGTACATGGTGTGCAGAACTGAACTTTAGCTCTATCTTCAACTTCTTCCACAAGGTCCTTCAAAAGTACCCCACGAATTTGGTGTCATGATCTGAAACAATACTCTTTGGCAGACCATGTAGCCTCACCACCTCTTTGAAGAACAAGTCAGCAATGTGGACTACATCATGGGTCTTCTGACATGGAATGAAATGTGCCATCTTTGAAAACCTATCAACCACCACAAAGGCGAATCATTCCCTCGTGTCCTTGGCAAACCAAGAACAAAGTCCATACTTATATCCTCCCATGGCCTCTCTGGTACAGGTAAGGGCTGATATAAGCCTATATTCTGGCTCACTCCTTTAGCCATTTGACATACCCGTAGCTTTGTACAAACTTCTTCACATCCTGTGACAACTAAGGCCAATGATAATTCTCACTGATAATGGCAATGGACTTATCCCGACCAAAATGTCCTACCATTCCTCCACTATGCTTCTCCTTTATTATGTTATCCCTCATGGAACTCCTCAGGATACACAATTGACTTCCCTTAAATAACATGCCATCCTGGATTATGAAATCCAGCCACCTTGTCCTGTCACTGTAACAGGTTCCTTGCAAGCTTTCCAAGCCTTTGCAAAATTAGGATCTTTGCATACAGTGTCTTGAGTTCATTGAACCCAACCACTTCAATCTGCATCTTTGTCATCAATGTATGCCTCTTACTTAAGGCATCTGCAACCCTATTTGACTTCCCACTCCTATGTTTCAAAACAAAGGTATAACTCTGCAAAAACTCTACCCATTTCATATGCCTCTGATTTAATTTTCACTGACTATTTAGGTACTGCAAGGCCTGATGATCAGTATATAGAACAAATTCCGTTGGCAACAAATAATGTCTCCATTTCTTTAATGCTTGAACTATTGCATAAAATTCCTGATCATATACAGAATACTTTCTCTTGGCATCATTTAACTTTTCACTGAAATAGGCAATGGGCTTACCTTCTTGGCTCAACACTGCTCCAATGGCACAACCACTAGCATCACAATCCACTGAAACACCTTATTGAAATCTAGGAGGAGGCTAGAATAGGTTGCTCGTCACATACGCTTCCAACACTTCAAAACTTCTTGCCACTCCAGTGCTCCACTTGAATTCTTTTCCTATCCCCTCTCATTGTTTCAAGGGGTCCCAAATACTCTGAAGTTTCTAATGAACTTTCTATAAAACTATCCAAACCATGGAAAGATCTCACCTCGGTAGCAGTTCTTGGGGTAGGCCATTCCGAATAGCCTTCACCTTCTCTGGGTCCATCTTGAGACCTTCTTCTAAGACAACAAACCCCAAGTACACTAACTCCCTCTTCACAAAACTGCACTTCTTATTAATCAACAGTTTCTCTTCTCTTAACTTCTCAAAGGCTCTCGAATATGCATCGATGCTCATCCAACGTCTTACTAAAAATCAAAATATCATCTAAATACACAATAACAAAACTTCCCAAAATTCTTTTAGTACCTCATTCATGAGAACATGAATAGCTCGGTCATTGGTTAGCCCAAAAGGCATGACTAACCACTCGCAGGACCCTCTTTGGTCTTGAAGGAAATCTTCCATTCATCTCCCTCTCGAATCTGATCTGGTGATATCCAACTCTTCAGATCAATCTTTGTGAAGTACTAAGCTCCACTCAAACAATCCATTAGGTCATCCATCCTTGGCAGGGGAAATTGTACTTGATTGTTATCTTGTTTATGGCTCGGGAATCTATACACATCCTCCACTCCCCATCCTTCTTTGGTGCTAATCTTACTGAGTCTTTGTGGACTCAAACTCTCCTGTATCAAACCCTTTCTCAACAACTCTTAAACTTGTCTTTCAACTCCTCATTTTCTACTAGAGTCATTTTATGAGTTGCCTTATTTGGAAAACTGGCTCCAAGAATCAAGTCAATCGATGACTAATCTTTTCTTATTAGTGGTAAACCCTGTGTACATTCTCTAAACAATATCCCGAAACTCATCCAACATTCAGCCTCGGAACCTTCTCACTATCCTCCTTACTCACTCTAGGAATCAATGCATAACACACACACACTCATGCTTCATACCTTCTAAAAAATTTCTTCCATCTACATAAAAAATTCTAGCACTACTGCATACCTTTTCTTCGGTCTCCTTCAGGGGTTTCAACTTGTGACAAACCCCATCCTTTATCAAGGAATAAGTGTTTGCATGGCCATCATGTATAGCTCCCCTATCGAACTGCCACGGCCTCCCCAACAACATGTGACATGCATCCATGGGGATGATATCACAGAGTACCTCATCATGGTAGCTCCTGATCTTGAACTTTACTAGGCATTGCTCATTGACCAAAACTTTGTGGTCTTTCTGCAACTAAGCAATCCGATACGAATGCGAGTGCCTTTCTCTCTTCAGCTTAAACTTTGTGACCATCTCCTCTGACACCAGATTATCGGTGCTCCCACTGTAAATAATGACATCACAACATTTTCCTTCACACTTGCACCTTGTGCGAAATAGATTCTTCCTCTGTTTTGGTTCCTTTTCCTCAGTCACCAAGGCTCTCCTAATCACTAGGGTTTCTCCCCTTTCAGCATCATCTGAATGTTCATATTGGGCCTCCTCATTTGCATGTGCAACCCTTCCACGACCTTCTAGCCTTTTGTCTGCCCTTCCTTGGTGTTGTGGACATTCATAGGCTCGATGCCCTTCTTTGCCACACTAGAAACACGTTCCTCTGAAACCACCTCTTCCAGATCCTTGTCCATATCTCCCTCATACTCTACCTCTTTGATCACCACTATTTTGATCACGAGGGCGGTAGAAGTTGTCATTCCTTTGGCTTCGGCTAGTACCCACATCTTTACTTTTCTTTTCATCATCATTTCGGCTTCCTGAAGGTCTTCCACTACCCCTTTCGCTTTGACCTCCTCATTCTTTTTTCTTGCCATCAAATCTTTTGTTCAACTTCTCTTCCACCTTCAAAGCAAACTGATACACATCCTCAATGGTGGTCATTCTAACTAGGCTTAACGCCTCCTGAATGCTCGGTCGTAACCCATTAAGATATCGGGATACCTTCTCCTTATTGGCCTATGTGTGACCTGTTATGATGATTATCTTGTGAAAATATTTAGTATATTATTTCATAGATCTGCTTCCTTGCTTCAACCCTTGCAATTTCTTCAACAGATCTAACTCGTAGTCCACTGGTATGAACTACTTCTTTAGTTTCTCTACCATGCGATCCCATCTGGTGATCTTTCCTTTTCCTCTTCGATTTCTTTCCAAATGGACCTCTTTCTACAAAATACTGGCATGGCCCTTCAGCTTCATTTTTGCAAACTTAACCCGATCTGGGTCCTCTATTTCCTCATCCTCAAAATATTCTTCTAGCTTGTTGATCCAGTCGATCAACTCTTTCGGGTTCAGACTTCTGGAATAATTGGGGACTTCTGCTCTAGGTCTTTTCCTGATCTTTGAAATGGCCCTTATTAGCCACATTTGGTCTTGATCAATTTCTTCTTCTTGCTCTTCTACATTTGAACCTTCTTCCTCTCCTTCATCCTCACTTTCCTCCCTTGGCTTTAACCCTCTTCTCAACTGCTCTTGTAACGCATCAATCTATCTCTGGAGGGCTGCCAGTGCATCTCTTCCACCAGCATTTCTACCGCCTCGACCACTTCTGGCACCACCACACCTACCAGGCATCCCTCTTGGAGGCATCTTTCTTGACCTCGACCCACAACCACAATCCTGGTGTGAACTACCTCACGATCGGCAATCTGTCCACATGCTCAAGAAAACCTTGCTTTGATACCACTTGATGAGGGCGTAGCCCGAGACCTAGAAAATAACCCACAAACAAGAGAATAATTTTATTATTCAGAAAATAGAACTTCTTACATGTAGAGGATCTCAAATCCCCAAGTTCTACAACACATGCAAGTTACAGAAAGCTACAAAATAACCCTTTCGCAATATGCGAGCTTGTCCTCGAAAAGCTACCCAAAAATTAGAAACCTGCCCATAAATAGAGATCCTTTTTAGTTTGGAGCCAAAACAACATTCAAATTTGAGTTTAGGTGGTTTGGCACCGAAAATTACAACTTGAAGTTCAAATTTCAAAAGAACATTTGCAATTGTATCTTCTAGAAAGTGCACCAACTTCCCAGGGCCATAACTTTTGATCTGGGACTCCGATTCGTGAACCTTTTGAATCGTTGGAAAGGTCTCGAAGTCAATAACGTGTTCAAAATTTTCTATGCCAATTTTAGCAAGTTTTGGGACCATTCCTGGAACTCTAAGTGCCTCAAATCTAACTCAAAAGATTTTCAGGTGCAAATCTGGGAAATTAAAATTGCAATATCTTTCAACCCAGGAATAGAAAATAAAAACCATAAATTGGGAATTTCATTATGATGAAAAGAGTATCCAAAAATGTAAAAACATCTAAAAACTAAGAAACTTTAAATTTAACTATTTTTAGGTGATGCAAGATTGCCCTTACACCACTAGATACTCCTGCATCACATTCCTTTTGCAAAATTGAAAAGTATTTGATGACCTAGGTGTTCCTACACCAACATCTAACCCAATTGAATCAAGAGAAGATCAAATTGAATAAGCAACTAAAATTTCTCTCTTTTCATCAAAAATCACATTGTTTCATTTGCGAACTAGAAGGAAACAACAAGCCAACTCATTTCAATACTTCTTCTTATCATCCTCAAGCTTCAAACATCTTATTTATCAACAAAAATGATTGATCCATGCACAAGAAACCTAATTAGAGTCACTAAACAATCCACTCTTTCATCATTCACCAAGGCACCCTTCCACTCAATTTGCTTTACCTAGGAAAAATAACTAAAAACTAATCTTTCATGTTACAACCTATATCCATCGGATCCTAACACACCTTTGTCATCATCAATTTATATGAATTCAAAGAACAAACTTGATAAAGAGCTTTGAATCTTTCAATTCCTTAAATAACTCACCAAATTTTCACTTTTACCAACTAGTTCCTCAAGACCAAGATACTACAATCAACCATTTACACCTTGATCATTTCATCTAACTTCCAAGACATTACTCACATCATGTTTAATGACTAAGCTTATTCTATGCACAAATCAAGCCCTACAAAGGAGGGTTTATTGCATAAGGTACTTACAAACCGTAAATACTCCTACCACCACCACAAACAACATGGAAATAGCCTGCATAAGCTTTAGAAATGATGCAGAGTGGCAGGGAAGGAAAACTAAAAATCACAAATGGCAAAGTCACTCCACTGAATGCTTCTCTCAAATACTCTCATGAGTCCTAAACTCCACTATTCTTTAAGAGATCAACCCCACACACATAGTGTTCACAACTCAGACCAATCACAAAGCTTGAAAAAAATTTAATCATGTCTCATTAGGTCAAAACAAGGTTTAACAAACCTCTAGCATTTAGGTTTCAATAAACACCCATCACTATGGTGACTTAGACCTCACTCTCTCTTAAGGCTTGCAACCCTTTCCCGGTAGGACAGCCAAAATAAAAAACACAAGGAAGACTATTAAGACACCAAACCTATGGATTCAGACCCCTAAGATGGACCCCTACAAGGTTCCAAAACCCTTCCTCTTGACTGTCAAAACTGTTTGAATTGCGTGCCTCAATCCCATAGTTTGAAACCTCTTGTGATGCAATTTTGGTGAGACTGTTGAGATGTCTAGCTGACCTTCTAGTTGATCCTAATTATTACTGTGACTTCCAAAATGTCTTGGCGATTAGCATAATCAGCAACCTTCGGCATACCCTTGGATAGTCAAGATGATGTCTCAACGACGATAGGAAGTCTTCCCAATATTGGTGTGACCTTTGGTCTTTCTGGCTGATGTGGTAATCAATATGACTTGCTCCTATCAGTATGAAGTCTTGATGACAGGGAGATGTCTCGCTGATAGTCATACATGTGCTCATTGGCATGACATAAGGTTTCGGTAGGAACTCTTGGCGACAGGGTGAAGTCTTGTTGATAGAATTCACTTGGAGTCTTCGGGGTAACACAAAGGCTTTGCTATGAAATCTTGGTGACTGGGAGATGTCTTGCTAATAGGTTGGTGTATAGTGGATGTCAGGGAGACCTATGGTGTAAGAAGTCTTTGGTGTAACACAAAGGGGTCAATAAGAACTCTTTCCGAAGGCTGGCTCTCTCGTCGATGGTTGTGAGACTTCAGTGTAACACATGTGTTTTGGTATGTAGTCTTATCGAATGTGGAAGTCTTGCTGACGAATGCATTGGACATCAATATGACTCCTGAGCTTGGTATGATGTTTCATCGACAACAGTAAGTCTGGCTGACAAAGCCACATGTGATCGGGTGTTTTTGGTGAGACTCCTAGCGAATGGAGTCATCAGAGAAACAAAAGGACTTCGGTATGAAGTCTCAGCAAATGTGGAATGTTTGGTGGATAGTTGGACTCTTCGGTATGAATTGAAGGCATTGGTATGATGTCTTGGTGAAGATTTTTTGTCTTACCAATGGGAATCTTGATGTTGGTATGACCTCTTAGCAACAGCGATAAGTCTTGCTGACTATCAGATGCTTCAGTATAACATGAAGAGCTTGGTGTGATGTCTTGGTGAAAGATGATTGTCTCACCGAATGGAATACTCATGTTGGCATGACTTCAAGACTTTAGTATGAAGTCTTGGTGAACTACGATAGTCTCTCAGATGGCAATATTGAGATCGATGTAACATAAAGGCTTGGTATGATCTCTCAGCGAAGGATGATAGTCTTGCCGATGGAAAAGCTAATGTCTATGTGACTCTGGAGCTTCGGTATGATGTCTCACTGATAGCGATAAGTCTTGGCGATAGAGGTATGTGATGGATATTGGTAAGATGTCTTGGCGACAAGGGGAAGTCTAAGCGATAGTTTTTTGGACTCGGTGTAATGTCTTGCTGATAGTGAAGACTCTTGGTGACAATGAGGATATGGGCTCTATGGCATCGGGGAGACACAGTTAGTGTCTCACCGATATGTGAGATAGGTTGAATGCCTTTGACCAAGTGAAAGACTATCCTATGTGGTGCAACTTGGACCAATCAGAGTGAGCAGAATGTGAACCATTTGCTGTGAGACTATTTGGATGACTGTCCTACATGGTGTGACCTAGATGTATTATCTTCTATGCAAGGAAGTGGAAACATCTACGATGCTAAGCTGGATGATTCAATAGTTGTGATATGACAGTTGGAAACAAACTAATTCATAAAGCCAGTGAGAAGCAAGAAGACCAAGGAGAGCAAAGAGAGAGGGTCGAGTGGCTAGCTAAAAGGCCGAGGCCATGAGGCCAAAAGAGAAGGAGAGAGAAGCAAGGTTCTGCTAGAATCTCTTCTAATCATAGATCGTGATTGATCTTTCTCATGTTAATATTCACTGCATTGTAATAGTGCGAAGGTTGTCTAGTCTGATGGTCTGATCAGTTGCTACCAGTTATATCCCGAATGAACAAGATGTAATCTCTAAAAAGGCTATGATCTTGAATTGTATTGTAACCTTTAGTTACTGAATAATACAATGGCTTGATCTTTGGAGTGTGGGGTTTTTTACCTGAAAGGTTTTTCCACATGTAAATCTATGTTGTTGCTTGTTGTTGAATTTACATGTGCTTCTCTCAGAAGGATTAATGTGGGAATGAACTGTGTTTGTTTCTGCTTTAGGACATAGTTGTATGTGTCTTTGAGGAAACCTAGAATTAAAGTTACTGAAGGAACTACTATTCTTAGATATTTCTCTGAGATTCCCTTCTCTTTTCCCTTTCAAAAACATCACTCACAACGACCCTTTCTACCGTTGCTCCAAAAGGCCTAATTCACAGACCTGCACCTAGGTCTTGACTATCTAGCTCTCCTCTTCACCCAAAAGCCAAAATTTAGACTCCTACAGGTTCTCCACACCTATTTCCACCATTCCTAAGTGCCCCTTAAACAAATTCTTCAAAATCAAGAAAAAACTCATTTTTTTGCTTGTCAATTATGCTTGCCACATAGAGATGTCAAGCCAAAATTCATGCACAAATTCCAAGAATGAGCCTTCCATTCTCCAAAACATTGAGGAAATTATAGTATAGCCTTATATCTTCCATCCCACTGAGATTTAGCAATTTTACAACTTGGGAATGGAAGAAATATACATTTTTCACCCAAAACCCTTATTTTAAGGGTTTTTAGACCACCCGATAGAGAAATTGGAATATCTCCCTTGATACTCAATGAAATATCACCACTCTAATTCCAAAGGAAATATTATTAAATTACTTATCCAACGATTATGGGCTTAGAGCATGAAAGTGAACATACAGTCTATACCAAGTATGGGATCAACAAATTCTTCACAAAAACACAAGAAAAATAACAAACTTCTTATTGAAACTTCTTCAAAAAATCAACATCAACCTTGCCTTAACCAAGAGAGGCATATTTAAAGTCTTAAAAACTCCCTCAAACTTCTTGCAACTATCTTTTGAAAAGAGAGACATTGGAAAACAACTAATCTCATGCTTTGACTTATAATTGCCTAGTTAAGGCAATGTGAGCAACTTCTACCAACTCGACCACAAAGAGCCTTCCAAAATGTTTCAAAGGCATTTAAAACCTTGTCAAAAAGTAAGGTGACTCCCCTCAGGTGTCTAGATATAGCAAGGCATCATTTTTCCTTATTTTTCCAAGATGCAATAAATTATTCTAGGTCCCTTAGACCCATGGGTGCTCCTGCACCATACTCCCAAGCAAGAAAAATATCTCAAATCCTCTTTGAGATCAGGTCTTCTACAATAGTTTCATATTTTTTAATATCATTTTCTAAGATCCATGTTGCATCCTCTTTAGGCAGACCTTGAAATTTGACCAGGTATTCCTTGTAAACCTTCCTTCTAATCTTTCTTGTCTTGTCTAGGATGCATTAAAGAGTCATAGGTTGGATGGGGGGTAGTTCCTTCACCAAATCTTCATCCTCCATTGCTGTTGTACCTGCTCCATCACCTGCATTCACAAAAGCTTTGAAAGGATACAAGTCAGAAATGTTGAAGATAAGAGAGATTGCCACCCCAGGAGGTAGCTCTATTTCATAAGTATTTTGGCCAAACATGTGGACCACCTTGCAAGGTCCTATCTTCTTCATCATGAGTTTTGTATACTTTCATTTTGGAAGTCTTTCCTTATTCAAGTGTGCCATCACCAAGTCTCCAACCTTGAATTGGACATTCCTCTTCTTTAAATATGCCTTTTCCTTATACTTCTCAACATTCTTTTGAAGGGTTTCCTTCACTTGTTGATGAATATCCATGATTGTAACAACAAAGTCCTCACCTTGAGCACTTCTCTTAGCAACTCCTTGTAGATATCTTATTTCATAGACCCTTCTAGGGTGCATTCCATGGACTACTTCAAAAGGGCTTCTACCAATACTCCTATTCATGGATTCATTATATGAAAATTCAGCCTGAGGTAAAATCAGATCCCAAGCTTGTCCATGCTCCTTGGTAAGGAATCTTAAGAGGTTTCCCAATGATCTATTCACCACTTCAGTTTGTCCATCCATTTTTGGATGGTATGCTGAACTAAAGGACATATTTTTTCCTTGAGTTTCTTCCACAAGGTCCTCCAAAAGTGACCAATGAATTTAGAATCCCTGTCAAAAACAATGCTTAAAGGTAGTCCATGTGTCCTAACAACCTCCTTAAAGAAGAGACCTACTATATGAGATGCATCATTGGTGCATTTGCAAGGAAGAAAATGTGCCATCTTACTAAATCTATCAACTACCACAAAGATACTATCAAAACCTCTTTGGGTTCTAGGAAACCCCAAGACAAAGTCCCTACTTACACACTCCCAAGGCCTATTGGGAATGGGCATTGGCTAATAGAGTATTCCATTTGATGAAGTTCCCTTTTACCTTTGAAATATTGTGCAGACTTCCACATACCTTCTCACATCCACCTACAACTTTGGCCAATAGTAAAATCTCCTAACTTGTCCCAAGGTCTTGTCAAGGCCAAAGTGACCTCCAAGACTCCCACTATGTTTCTCCTTTATGATATTCTCCCTCATTGAGCATTTAAGAACACACAATTGGCTTCCTTTGAAGAGAAAACCATTATACAATAAAAATTCAGAGAATTCACCATGAAAAGAATTCAAATGCTGCTCACAAACATTGTATACCTCCTTGAAATATGAATCTTCATGATACATGTCCTTCAATGCTTCGACCCCCATGCTTTGGAGTTGGATCTCTTGCACTACAAGTTCCCTTCTACTGAGAGCATGTGCCACCTTACTTTCTTGGCCCTTATTATGCTTTATTGTGAAAGTATAGGCTTGCAAAGACTCTACCCTCTTCATGTACCTATGACCAAGTTTTTCCAGTGCATGCAAAAAACTCAAGGCATGATTATCAGTATAAACAAAAAATTCTTTAGGTAACAAGTGGTGCCTCCACTTTTTGAGGGCTTGGACCATAGCATACAATTCCAAATCATACAAATAATACTTCCTCTTTGCTTCAATTAGCCTCTCACTGTAAAATGCAATCAGTTTGCCTTCTTGGCTCAAAACAACCCCTATAGCTTGATTGCTAGGATCACACTCAATGGTAAAATTTTTATCCAAATCAGGGAGCACAAGTATAGGCTGTTGTGCTACTCTCATTTTCAGATATTCAAACCCTTTATCAGCCTCATTGGTCCAAGAAAACTTACCTTTGTTACCTCCTTTGATGGTGTCCAAGATTGGTGCACAAATTTGGCTAAAGTTCTTGATGAACTTTCTATAAAAGATTGCAAGTCCATGGAAGCTTCTCACATCTCCCATGGATTTTGGTGTTGGATAAGTAAGAATAGAATCCACCTTTGAAGGATCCATCTTCAAACTTCCCTTGGAGATGAAAAAACCAAGGTAGAATAGTTCTTCCTTCATGAATTCACACTTTTCCATGTTGATCAACAACTTCTCCTCTTATAACCTCCTTAGTACCATTTCAAGGTGCTTCAAATTTTCTTATTTAGATCTGCTAAACACAAGGATGTCATCTAAATAAACTAAAAAAAACTTTCCAATTAAAGGTCTCAATACCTCATTCATAAGGCGCATAAATTTACTAGGGGAATTTGATAACCCAAAGGGAATCACCAACCAATCATAGAGCCCTTCATTAGTCTTAAAAGCTTTCTTCCATTCATCCCCCTCTCTGATCCTTATTTGATGGTACCCTCTCTTTAGATCAATCTTCGAAAAGTGAGATGCTCCTGATAGACAATCCATGAGGTCCTCCATTCTTGGCATCAATAACCTATATCTAATTGCATGATCCTATTAATGGATCTCTAATCAGTGCAAATCATCCAATTCCCATCCTTCCTTGGTGCTAGGATAGTAGGAACAACACATGGGATCAAAATCTTCCTCACTAGCCCTTTATCAATCAACTCTTCCACTGGTCTTGCAATCTCCTCATTTAGAGTAGGTGTCATCTTGTATGCAGCCTTATTGGGCAATGTAGCCCCTAGAATCAGATCAATATGGTGGATTATATCCCTAATGGTAGGTAGGGAACTAGGTAATTCATTCACCGTTATGTCCTTGTACCTTTCCAACAACTCTTGGACTTCATGTGGTGCATCTTCCTTCTTCTTTGTGGGCAGATCTGCTTTACTTTTTGGCTTCATAATTAGGAAGAATCCTCTTCCTCCTTCCTTCAAGGTTTTCATGAACTCCTTCTCATCCACTATCAAAACACTAGGCCCTTCATGCTTTTCCTTTTCTTCTTCTAGGAGAGGTGAAAGGTTGTAAGTCTTCCCATCCTTCACAATGGAGCATGTGTTCTCCCCATCATGCTTGGTCTTCCTATCAAACTACCAAGGCCTACCATAAATATATAGTTTAATACTTGTACTCAAAAAAATTTTCATTAGATCTCATACATTATAAGTCATGACATGGATCACTATTGTAACTTTTTTGTGATTGAATAATTTTTAGTTTTATTTTCAGATGTTGGTTGTGGAAACACCTGCAAATGTTACAAGGGCAATGGATATCAGTGTTTCATCCACTATACAATCCTCCATGGCTCTGATAGAGGAGGTATGAGGAAAATTACTAAATTTCAATTTACATTCGTTGTTATAGATGTTAGTTCTAGTGAAAAATCAAACCATTATTGATTCACAATTTAATTCCTATTTGGATGGTTTATATAGGGCTTGAGCATGCCTAAGCATCAACATGCAAATATTTTCATCATGGAGAGTGATCATGAGATGGCCGTAAGTGATTATTTTTTTAAATATATAATTTCTTATAATGTAATTTCTATATATATTAATGTCTTTACTTCTTATTGTAATAGTTAAAACTTCACTAGGAGCTAAATTGTAGGAGTAGTAGGATCACTCCTCGAGCACAGTAGAAATGAGTGACGGATTTATCACCATCATATTGCCAAAAAAAGGGAAATAATTTATTTCCAGAGCATGGAGAGAAATGAATTTTGATTCCATGGCCCTTTGTTGTATGCCTAGACATGGCAATTTTGTAAATATCTTGTATTGGATATATTTGACATTGTATGCCTATATGGCATTCTCGTAAGCCTATATGGCTATTTTGTAACTATATTTTATACTTATATCAACATATATTGATGTATGTGTACATGGCTATTTGGTTAATACAAATCTTTATTATCAATGGTGTCCATATTTTCTCTTTTTGACAATGTCAAAGGCATGGTTGCATACAGATTAGGAAAAAGACTTTTCCTTTTAGATTAGCAATGCATAGAAGTTTCAAAACTTGATATTACAAAAAAGATATGTGTTTATACCATAGTAGAAAAAATATTTTGGGGAGAAAATCAGCAAACCAAAAGTATAAGAGTTTTTGAAAAAATCGGGAACAAGTCTACAAAAAATTGAAAATAAATCAAATTTTTTAAAAAAGGTAAAAAAAAGTAGAACAAGAGATAAAAAAAATTTTAAAAAAATTTAAAGGAATTTCCATAGCATAGAGATATAGAGAGCAAATAAAATAAAGAGTTTAACTAATAAATTGTAAAAATTAGATTTTTGTAGTTTATATTCATATTGTTGATTACATTGCATTGCACAAATTTCAAACTCAAAGCATTGCTTCACATTGCATAACTAATAACTAGATGTTGTTAGATGACAAAATTTCAATTACAATATAGTTTTTACAAAGTCAACCAATTATGCAATTACTTCACATTGCATAACTAATAACTAGGAGCAGCTCCCAATTGCAGTTGCTTGTCATGGCATTCTATGAGACCACATTTCTTTGAGGCATTTTTTCAAACAATTCACTACCTTGTCTATACTACCACATTTTTTATACATGTCTACCAAAGCATTTTGTCAAATAGTTCACTACCTTGTTGCTATGGCTGAAATCCTAAAACAACTGCTTTCGAACAAGCTATGGATGCTTCGAAAAAATCTATCAAAAGCATAATAGTAAGCAATATCATAGACAAGGAAGTGAACTCTTTGAAATGAGGTCTCATGGTGGTGGAATTCCATGATGATAAAATGATTTTGATTGTCATGGCATTCCATCACCATGAGACCTCATTTCTTTGAGGCATTTTTTCAAAGAGTTCACTTCCTTGTCTATGCAAACACATTTTTCATACATGTCTATCAAAACATTTTATCAAATAGTTCATTGCCTTGCAGCTATGGCTAAAACCCTAAAACAGGTGCTTTCAAACAAGCTATGGATTGTCATGGAATTCCATCACCATGAGACCACATTTCTTTGAGGCTTTTTTTCAAACAATTCGTTGCCTTTTCTATGCTACCAAATTTTTCATACATGTTTACCAAAGAATTTTATCAAACAATTCACCTCCTTGCTGCTATGGCTAAAAGCCTAAAATAGGTGCTTCCAAACAAGCTATGGATGGTTGGAAAAAATCTATCAAAGCATAATCATAAGCAATATCATAGACAAGGAAACGAACTATTTGAATAAAATCCTCAAAGAAATGTGGTCTCAATGGTGGTGGAATGCCATGACAATCCATAGAAATTTGCTTTTCATGAAATTCGTCATGCCATTCCATCACCATGAGACCACATTTCTTTGAGGCATTTTTTCAAACAGTTCACTACCTTGTCTATGCTACACATTTTTCATACATGTTTACCAAAGCATTTTATCAAATAGTTCACCTCCTTGTTGATATGGCTAAAATCCTAAAATAGGTGCTTCCAAACAAGCTATGGATGGTTGGAAAAAAACCTATCAAAGCAGAATAATAAGCAATAGCATAGACAAGGCAACGAACTATTTGAAAAAAAAGCCGCAAAGAATTTTACCAATGGTGGTAGAATTCCATGACAATCCATAGCAATTTTATTATCATGGAATTCATCATTCCATTCCATCACCATGAAACCACATTTCTTTGAGGCATTTTTCAAACAATTCACTGCCTTGTCTATGCTACCACATTTTTCATACATGTCTATCAAAGCATTTTATCAAATAAATTCATTGCCTTGCTAAAGCCTAAAATAGTACTTCTAACAAGCTATGGATGTTTGGAAAAAATTTATCAAAGCATAATAGTAAGCAACAAGCTATGGTCTCATGGTTTTTTTTCACGCGAAAATCAGTGTGATTTTATTCACATTTTTTTGCAGGTTATAAACACTTTTTTTCTTTCCAATTTTGTTGTTTTAAATGACATTCAATTTTATGGTAGTTTTATTATTTATATGATGATATGTGATATTCTAATCATAATTCATGCTTCTAAGTTGCATATATATATATATATATATATATATATATATATATATATATATATATATATATATATATTTACATGTTTTTTGTACCAACAAACCCAAAATGAACTGAACCCCCAAACCTGAACCTCAAAACCTATTCCAAAACTCTTCATTTTTCCTGCACAAACTTAATTGACCACCAAATTATGTTTCCCCTTGACTTTACCCATGTTTATTCCCTGAAACATATATTTTTCATTCAAAACCCCTATTTTCCCAACTAGGGCATGTCATGCCATAACATACTTTTGACCTCCCCTGTCCTTGCAAACCTTTTGAACACATCAAACTCCATAATCTCACCCTATTTCCAACCTATTCTAACTTATTTTCAAGCAAGTTATTCTTTTCACCTCTTCTAGCCTTGCTTTTAAAGGGCTTTAATTTTGAATTTTCAATAGGGGCAGCATTAGTAATCTCTTCCAATGCCCTTACTAATGCTATTTTCTTATTCCTACTCCCTATCCTACTTACATCAAGCCCATTTCACTAAGACACAACCTAAACAATAGGTGGAATGCCCTATTTCAACACACTACACTCAAACACTTAGGGTTTGATCCGATTGAACTTAGCTTAGAGCGATTCCGCATGTTTGGGTGAGAAAGAGGACCATGCCTAGCGTGAAAATTCTTATTCGGACATGTTGGACTATTCCATTTGGTCACACGAGTTGCAGAACAAAGTTGCACCACTTTGCAACTTTCCACTGCTTCCATTTGACACTTTTTCCACCAATTGAAATCTGGACACCACAGGAAAAACACTTCGAGATAATGAAAACCAAGAGAGTTTATTGTAGAGGGGCCCAACACAATACCATGGGATTAGAAGAGAAGTTTCTAAGCATCGCGATGTCCAAGTAACCTCATGTTGAAGTTTTCAGCCATTTTTCCCTTTGGACCCTTAAGGGATCAAATCGATTGAACATAGCTCAAAGCGATTCTGCGTGTTTGGGTTCAAAAGAGGACCATTCCTAGTGTAAAAATGCCTATTCATGCATATTGGAATAGTTTGTTTGGTCATACGAGTTGCAGAACGAAATTTGCACCACTTTGCAACTTTCCACTGCTTTCATTTGACACTTTTTTCATCATCTGAAAACTGGACACCACGGGAAAACCACTTTGAAATAATGAAAATCGAGAGAGGTTATTGTAGAGGGTCCCAATGTGATCCCATTAGACTAGAAAATAATTTTCTAAGCATCACGGTGTTTGAGTAGCCTCATGCTAAAGTTTGCAGCCATTTTTCCCTTTGGACCCTTACGGGATCGAACCAGTTCAATGTAGTTTAGAGCTATTCTGCATGTTTGGGTGTGAAAGAGGACCATTCCTAGCATAAACATGCCTATTCAGATGCATTGGAATAGTTTTTTTGGTCACACGAGTTGTAAAACAAAAGTTGCACCACTTTCCAACTTTTCATTGATTCCATTTGATACTTTTTTCATCAACTAAAAACTCGACACCACGGGAAAACCACTTTGAGATAACAAAAACGAAGAGAGGTTATTGTAGAGGGGCCCAATGTGATCCAATTGGACTAGACGAGAAGTTTCTAAGCGTCATGGTGTTCAAGTAACTGTTGGTGTAATTAATATTTTATTACACTTTTCATAAGTTTACTTAGGCTCTATTTAATTCCTAGGTTAATTAGTTGTCATCCTTATCTTGTTGAGCTATCTTGTTGCTCAAGATAAGTTTAGGGTTATGCATCTTTTCTTTTATAAAGAAAATCATTATCTTGTAATTATGAATTCTCAAATAATATTATGTTGCACATTCTCTTGCAACCTCTCTACTTTTTCTGATTTTCTCTTCTGTGGAAGGATATTCTAGTTTGCAAATCTGATCTTGGTTTCTAACATGGTATCAGAGCCCTAATTTGCAACCCCTTCTCAGATTTTTTGAGAAAATCATTGCAAGGTTTGTTCAAGATTCCTTGAGTGTATCATGCCTTGAAATCATCTATGCAACATTTTGGATTAGATTGGGCTTCACCATTGGGTTCAGAGTACTGGAAAAAGTCAGGATTGACTTTTATTTTGTAGATTTTGGCCATCATTTGCCAGATCTATGAGGGTTTCAGATTAGGAGATTTTTTGCAAGTTCTGGAGGTAGCCGATTTTTCAGAGCAGTTTGAGCAAAAACGGAGGTCACCATCATGTTCACAGCGGCCAAAAGCCCTAAGATCTCCTTTCGTTTTGTCGATTTTGGTGAAAGTTGTTTTTGAGGAAAAAAAATTTGCCTGGGGGGCCGTACGGCCTCCCCATCACACTCCCCGAGGCTCGAAAATTGAAAAAAATGTGTTTTTTTGTTTAAAAGTTGATGCCTCTAGTTCTGAAGTCGGTCTCCACCACCACGCCACCTGGCGGCCACTAGGAGCAGTGCCCACCGGATGACGCCCCCATCTGTCACCACTGGCTCTTTCCAATCCCACGGGCCCCTGACTACATAGTGCTAGTCATATGGGGGACCAGGCGCTATGTGCCCAACCCTCACTCGACCACCTAGCACTAGCCTGTCGTCTTATTGAAGACCAAGAGCTCCCTGACCGATTGATAGTAGCATGGAATGTTCTAACAATGGAGAATATATCGGTAGCTCTTGTAGAATATACCGGCGATCAGAATTTTTTTTGCAGGTGGGGCGATTTTTAGCTCTGATGGCTAGATGGTCATCAAATTTTTTGCAGTGAAGTGCTGACATCAGCATGACATCACCCGGCCATATGGCCCTCTTTGCCCCTCCTAGCCCTGATTTTTCCTAAAGGAGCATTTTTTTTTCTTTTGATCATAACTTGGGCATACGGTATCAAAATCGGGCAAACGAGATATCGCTAGAAAGCTGGTTCCAAGCACTTACCAGTGGTGTTTATTTTTCATTATTTTTTTGTTTATCTAAATTTATTGCTGTTTGAAGTCAGATGTTTATTTTGGACTTTTTAGCTCATAAATTTTTGCCATGATCTCCAATTTTTGTCTTGTTTAAGGCGTTGGAAAGGTATTGAGGAGCTCTATCTTGCTGTCTATGCACTTTTTTCTATATTTTTTCCAATTTTTTCATTAATCCCTGAGATTTGTCCTAATGGGTGTTTTGGAGATTACTTGGATGGTTTGGCAGTTGGAAAAGTGAAACCTGAATATTTGCACTTCATTTTAGTACCACATCATGTTATTTTATGTTTATGCATGTTTAGGATTCTCTCCTTTTACAATCATTAGGTTATTGTAATAAACAAACTGAGATAAAGTGGCATCAGGGGGGTTTCTTGCATAATAATCTGATTAGAGTGTGCATGCACTTTGATCCCCATCTTCATCTTGTTTTGATGGCAACTCGTATGGGTTATTTGGTTTCCTAGTTTCTTTTGGCCACATTTTTGCTATTGCTTGACACATATTGGATTCATCGGTTCACACTTCAGTTGAGAGATTATGTTTTGTGATCCACATTGGTTTAGATTCTTCTTAGTTTGAGGGCCATGTTTTTATGGTGAATGTTCCAGAGTCTTCATGGTACTCCTTCCCATGGAAGAGTTTTAGTCTCAGTTTGGCATCGACATCAAGATACAAGGCTTCCAAATTATGTCATCATTTCATCTACTGTTGCTTCACAAGATTCCAGGGTTGTTCTAGTTTGTGATTTTTCTAGTGTTCCATGGCATCGGGTCTGCTGTCACATTATTATGATTCTGGTTTTGGTTTCTTGTAGATAGAGGTATCTTTCCTTGCTTGTCGGATTGTGGTTCCAGTGTTACTCCACGGTGTTCTTCCAGTGCTTCTTTGCAATAGTCATCTCATTGTAGGGGGGTTTTGTCCCATTGGGTTTTCCTTCTCTACACCATCTTTGCATTTGTACATGTGTACCTGATCAAGCCTTGTTGTCGGGACTCACATTTGCATAATAATCTGCTTCTCCCTAAGTTGAACTTATGGAATTAGGCTTTATTTAATTCCTAGGTTAATTAGTTGTCATCCTTATCTTGTTGAGCTATCTTGTTGCTCAAGATAAGATTAGGGTTATGCATCTTTGGTTTTATAAAGCAAATCATTATCTTGTAATTATGAATTATCAAATAATATTATGTTGCACATTCTTTTGCAACCTCTTTGCTTTTTCTAATTTTCTCTTATATGGAAGGATATTCTGGTTTGCAAATATGATTTTGGTTTCTAACAGTAACCTCATGCTGAAGTTTGTAGCCATTTTTCCCTTTGGACCCTTAAGGGATTGATCCAGTTGAACGTAGTTTAGAGTGATTCTGTGTGTTTGGGTGTGAAAGAGGACCATGCCTAGTGTAAAAATTCCTATTTGGACACATTGGAACAGTCCATTTGGTCACACAAGTTGCAGAATGTAAGTTGCACCACTTTACAATTTTTCAATGCTTCTATTTGACACTTTTTTCAATCAACTGAAAACTGGGCACCACAGGAAAAAATTTTTGAGATAACAAAAACTGAGAGAGGTTATTGTAGAGGGGCTCAACATGATCCCATTGGACTAGACGAGAAGTTTCTAAGCATCATGGTGTCTGAGTAACCTCATGTTGAAGTTTTCAGCCATTTTTCCCTTTGGACCCTTAAGGGATCGATCTGGTTGAACGTAGCTCGGAGTGATTCCGCGTGTTTTGGTGTGAAAGAGGACCATGCATAGTGTAAAAAATCCTATTCAAATGTGTTGGAATAGTCCATTTGGTCACATAAGTTGCAGAACAAAAGTTGCACCACTTTGTAACTTTCCATTGCTTCAATTTGACACTTTTTTCATCAACTGAAAACTGGACACCACGTGAAAACCACTATGAGATAACAAAAACTGAGAGAGGTTATTATAGAGGGGCCCAACATGATCCCATCAAATTAGATGAGAAGGTTCTAAGCATCACGGTGTCTGAGTAACCTCATGTTGAAGTTTGCAGCCATTTTTCCCTTTGGACCCTTAAGGGATCGATCCGGTTGAACAAAGGGTCTATAATCTAAACTTATCCAAACCTTACCAAATCTTGGGGAAGAAATTATAAGGTGTCAAAAAATTAGAATCCACATTTAGATCTCAATTATACCATTGTACAATGGGTAAACCACAAATCCCTCTATTGTAGCCTAAACCCTATGGGTTTATTGAAAATGATACTTCCAAAGCTAACCACAACCTAAAAAATTACTCAAAAAAGTTTATGATACCCTACACAAGCTCAAAAAATCATAAAATAACACTTCCCTAAACAAAAACACAATTTAACTCTTCAAAACCACCATTTTTCTTAAAAAAACACACTTTTACACACATGGGTTTCACACCCATCTCACTTTCAGACCTCCCCAACACTAACACATCATTCCCACACCTTTATAATGTTAGTGCAGACCCATTCCTCAAGTTACAAAGGCTACAAAAAGAGGAATGGGTCAAAAATCCATTTTTATTGACTCAAAACCTTTAAATGTACAAGTTCAGGCCGATTTTAGTAAATTGATGATATTCTACTCCTTATTTGCCTTGATGAACAAAACCTACTGAATGGTGCTCTTGCACCAATCATACATTGACCTTATTGTCACTCCTAAAGTTTGGACCACATCCATTACCTCAACACAAAACTCGACATCATTGGTCTTCTTGGTTCCCATGCTTTGATATGGTTATGTAAATGAAAATGAAGCAAAGTAATCCTCTCCTTCTCTGTTGGCTGGAAGAATGCATGCTTAATGTTTTGATACATGATATCAGCTCTCTCATCTACTCTCATGGTTGAATACTAAAATCTAGTATGGTTGGCCTCCAGAGTTTCAGTCATCTTTCTTCCTCTTCCACCAAATGTTGGCTCGATCCACACATTTGCTAGCCTAATTGACTTCACTAACTCATTTGACTACAAAATCCAATGAAAATGTCTAATGAAATATGTATAATTTGATGTATCATTGGGTGCTTGTAAAATTTGATGTGTAATTTTTAATTTTTTAAAATTTTATCCTTGATGTTCGTTGAAATTTCGATGAACCTGGGTTTCGTCGAAATTTTGACAAACATGAAAAATAAGAAAAAAATCAAATTGTGGCTGACATAAAGAAAAGTGATTTCGCTGATTTATTGTGATAGTTTTTGGCTCTACTTGAGATAGTTTGTGGAGAACTAAGGATGATTTTCTTGGGAAAAATTAAAAAAAATCAAGAAGATATCACCAGGTTGAGGGTAGTCATTGTCTTTTTGCAGAATTTAGTTGTGAAGTCAGATTTTTAGTTCCAAGTTTGAAAATCATATTTTAAAGCAACATCTCATCAGATTTCATGTCCAGATTTTGTTGTGTGGAACAAATTCTTGTGACTGTATTTATGTGATCCATAACTCTATTGGTCATGTGGCACAATTGTGCTATAACAAATACAGGATGCATTCATGTGTGACCCAAGTTTAATGTGGCTATGTTGTGATAGAAATGGAGGCACTCATATAATGTATTTAATTCAGGTTGTATAATGTAGGTGTCAATCATCATTGGGTGCATTTTGGTTGTCTCAAGTTTAACAAGTTAGGATGTAATTATAGCATGATCAAAGAGTGATTACCTCTTGTTGCAATAAAGAGCCTATAACTCTGGTTGATATGTAGAGTGGTTGTGTTATATCAATTATGTAGTGCATCAAGCACAACCCATGTTTAATGAGATATTCTAGAGAGTGATCAATATTTTCTAAACCTTATGAATGTTACTTAAAAGTGTATAGCTTAAACTACAAACCAAGTTTGTTACATACTTGAATGCAATATTGGGTTACCACAAACTATAATAATGTGATTTGCTAATAAACATTATGGAAAGTATTAAAGAAAGACCCATGCTATATAGGATACATTTCCCTGATCAGCTTTACATACCTTAATGATCAAACACAAGCTTCCCACACACTCTAGGATACAATCCAAGATCATACCACAACTTTGTCAAGACAACTAATTTTCTAACCCAAGATTTAATGTTGTTTTTTAATACCTGTTATGCCTTGCATAACCACCCCACTTTGATCTAGATCAAAATGGGTCCCCCTTTCTCTTTTGGTTTCCTTGTCTAGGGTCTTTTGCCTTCCTCTTGGTTTGTTTTTGTTTTCTACCTAAGTTCCTCTTTTTATTTTTCTAACTTTGGTTCTGTTTCGGCTCATTTTGGTTCCCTTCTTACTAAGTATTCAATGGAGTAATCACTAGCTAGGTGTATCAGATGATAATTTATCTTATATCCTTCTGATGACCAATATAAGCATCTATTTTGTAGGAACAGGACACACACAAGATGATATTTCTCAAGTGAGTTCACTTGGAAGGCTTTCCTCAGAGCGATTGGTCATAATTCTCCTTACAGATGAAAGTCGCCAAGACCTTGCTCATGTCCTGTCGACTACCAGTGCTTTTTGTTGATGCATGCCTATATTTCCTATCGGCAAGACAGGTGTCATCGTCTTGGCAACATGGGGTTTCCTATTGGCTTGGGGGGTTTCCTTCAGAGAGATGTCATGGTGAGGTCTTCGGGTCTCATTGACTGGCTACAAAGGGGGATTCATCCATCGGCAAAGTTTTCTCTTCGCCAAGAAGTTTGGGCGAAAGCCTCATGTCTGGCAGATTAGAAACAAGAAAATCCTTTTAGTGAAAGATATATCTTCAATGGAGGGTCTCTCTAAGTGCTATGTGTCTCGCCGACCGCTATCAAGAAGACCCTTTCGGCATAAGGTGTTAACCCCACCAAGAAGTATTAGCGAACCCGCAAAGCCTCGCCAACTACCAACAAAGTGAATACACTTCGGCAAGACTCAATTGCTTCGGGGTGATGTCTCACCGAGTGGCTCCGGTCATAGTGACATGGCACAAGAGAATTCCATCAATGTGTCTTCAGTAAGAAAATCAGCATGTCTTGCCTACATGAAGGAGGCCTTCACCCAAGGATTATGGATTCAGCGTAATCTCTCACAAAACATTTAAAGTCTCACCGACTGGGAGGGGTCCACATATCAACAAAGCAAGGTAGCATCACCAGGAAGTCTTGGTGAAGAAGGAATGTCACATCCACATGGCAAGGGGGGAGTCTATCGGTGGTCTTTGGCCAAAGAATAGAGATGTCACTATGAAAAAAGGGGTGAACTAGTAAAGCTTTCGTCTAGACATTAGATGTTTGTAGGACATCTCCCCGACCAGAGAACGCTGCAGCAACGCAAGTAAAAAAAGGAACCCATGTCAGCATGAATAAAGAGGGGTCTCAGTGAAGTGAAAGGTTTCGGCGAAGGATAAAACCTTCGGTATAAATTCTGGCCAAAGAGATAAAGTCACAGTGACACGAGGAAAGGATTGTCGAAGGAGTCATGCCGAAAGGCTCTAACTCGGGGAGACTCAGAATGAATGTAATGGGTTTGGTAGGATGTCTTGCCGACTTGAGAAGGTCTCAATGACACAACTAAGAGTCACTGTATGTCTGGCTGATGGAGGGAGAGTCTATCAAAGGTCCAAGCCCGACGATAATTTTTCCTTTGGCAGGACATCTAGCCAAAGCAGGTAGGTCTTGCCGAAGGGTCAGTCTTTGGTAGGACATGATGGACTCGATATAAGCTCTCCAATAAATAGGATTCTCTCACCGACATGAAATAAAGGCATCGGTTGAAGGGGATTTTCATCGCCATAGGCTTTCGGTGAGGTCTCCATGTCTCATCGATGACATGCCTTCGACAAAGCTGGATGCACTCAGCAAAAGGTCTAGGCGACGCTGGATTGTCTCAACGAAAGCAAAAGGGTGACCTCACCAAATGAAGTGGAGCTCGTGAAGAGGGTAGTGTCTTAGCATAAGGTCTTGGCAAAGAAAGGAGGTCACACTGAAAGAACAAAGTGAGTCTAGCTAGAGAAAAGGGGATTCAGCGTGACTTCCAGTGAATGAAAGGCTTTGCTGTGAGGTCTTAGTGACAAGTGATGGTCTTGCCGATTGGTTTTGTAAGTTTGATATCACTTCTGAGCCCTCCGAGACATCTTACCAATTGACCCTTGCTATGCCGATGAATTTTGTAAGATGAAATTGCATTGGGGAGACACCGACGGTGTCTCACCAACCTGCGATTTAGGTCAGACCACTCTTGACTGCTTGGAATCTAGTGTGGCAACTGATCACCCAATCAAAAGGAGCTGAGAGAGACTTTTGACTAATTGAACCCCCCTGTAGAAGGGACTAACAGAGTGCGGCTGGATGGAATTCTTCTAAGAACAAGTGGCGATGGATTGGCTCAACCGGTATTTCAGATTCGCAAGGAGGTCCGACAGTGCTTCCAATAGGTGATTAACATGCAAAGAGCCCAAAACAGAAGGGAGACCAATTGAATGAAGAAAGCTATGACTTAGAAGGATAGCTGTGGTGACCACTGATGATAGAGGCAGTTGGTATTAATGGTGCGATATCCTAGTGCATTTAAGGTGACCCTGAGAGGAAGTTTAGGGATAGACATGGAGACATAGGAGTAAATGCCGTATCAACAAAAGATCTACAGATCTTTTCCAAAATGGTCTTTCATCAGCATGGGTGACAAGGATTCACATTGAATGTGCAACTGACTTTCCTCAAAAGGATATGAGGGCCAACCTTCATGCATAAAAGTAGATATTTTTGTAAAACCCTAGTGCAGGGGACAATGCATTCTTTTGTTACACACTGTATAAATGGCATCCTTGCCTCTTTGTAAAGGTTAGATAGTGAGGGATTAGGACTTCTACATTTAAAGAATTTTTAGACTGAAGACCTTGAGAGTTAGAACTGTTAAGAGTTAGTTAGTTAACAGAAGGAGAGAGAGAGAGTTGTATCTTGATTCATAGTAATAAGATCTTATTTTCTCTTCTTGTTTTAGCAATTAGATTTCAGTACAGACTGTAATATATTTTCAAAGTTCTCTTAGTGTAGTTGGAAATAATTTGAAGAATCATATTCTCTGTACACTAGTGATGGTTCCAGCTTTGTAAATATTGTTTATCTATTTTAATAACAGTAGAAGCAATCAGATTTGAATCTACTTCATGTTGTTTTCCTAAATGATATTTGTCTTAATTTGATCATTTGATTTGTTAAATATTTAAGGAATGAAAGATTATTTGTGTTTTTTTTAAATGGTGATTAAATTTTTTTATGTGAATTAGCATTGTGAATAAAAGAAGTTGTGTGTCAATCACAAGCTTATCTTGTTCTGTAGTTTGAGTTTATAATTCCTTGAAGTTAGCAAGTCTAGTCAATAGTGGATAAACTATTATTATTTTATGTTCCAAAACCTTGATCTATCTTTTGTTTTTTCTTTAAAACCCCCATTAAAGTAGGTTTTATTTTCATGCTTGATCTAAGAACAGTCCAGAAGCTCAACACTAGTAGGCCCCTTGAACATTACTATTGCATTGACCACTGAGTAACATCATTACAGTTGGGACCCAACTACCAAGACCTTGGGAGCTAAGGCATCCATGTATTTCCTTTCTCTTTCAGGAGAAACAAAATAGCAATATTCTATTTGCATTGTTGTGGTGTCAAAATCGACATCAACAGGAACTGGCGCTAGGAGGGCCAAGAAGGGAAAACTGGATAAGCCTGGGTTTTCATCCTCAAAGAAGTCTCATAGAGTTCTGAGATCAACTGAAAATACACCACTCTTGATAGAACTCAAGACCCCAATAAAATGCAAGAGTCATAGGACTGGAGAAACTATCATACCACCCTTTTCAGCTCCACTCACCCCCCTAGGCTTTTCACCAATACCCCAGTGGATACCCATCAATCCACTATCCAATCCATCTCAATTGTCATCACAGCTGGTTTGACCCGTACAATAGCTGGCTCAACCACCACCACCGCCACCTATGGAATTCTTTCAGAGTAATCCCTCTCCTTTAGGGACTATCCCTGGAGGTTTTCATGACATGCCTAAGAACCTTGAGAAGTTCTGACCTAAGTATATCCATGGTGAATCAAGGAGTGTTGAGGAGCACATACAAGCCTTTAAAGATGCTTGTACAAGAGCACAAATAGCTCACCATGATGTAGTTTGTAGGTTGTTCCCTTATTCCTTAGGGGAAATGGCATACAATTAGTATCTTAATCTCCCACAAGGTTCTATTCTGACCTAGATAGATTTGGAAAATGCTTTTATTAATCAGTTTAGAGTCTATGTGGACCCAGCCCTTTTGTATCACCAATTTGCAACAATAAGGAAGGAACTAGGTGAATCTTTGCCTTTATTCAATACTAGGTTCCAACGAATGTATTGGAGATTGCAAGATCCCTATCTGGTTATCGAGAACAGTGCCATTCAGGCATATTTTAGGGTTATAGACCCTTTGCTAGGTTTGTTCCTACAAAGAACTTATCAACCAGCTAATATTGATTCCCTATCCAAAGTTTATTACTTGGCTATCAAGCTACAATAACAAACTAATTCTCAAACAAGTTTGGGGGGAGGTTTTCCTTTAATGGTGTACCATATGCCTATTACACCCCCTTATTCAATACTGTGCCAGGAATGTCGCCTTCCCACTATGGGCCTAAATCTGAATTGCAAACTCAGCCTCCTATTCATTTCTTTGCCAATAGGACTCCTGACCCTTTTCAACAAACATAGGTCCCTCAAGGTCCCCAGGGTCTTCATAACCAAGTTCGAACCCCAAGTCATGTTGACCAGCCACCCATTGCTAAGGCTGTTGGAGTGACAAGACAGTTCAACTCATGAATGAGTTGGAAACCTGAAGAAAACATTGTCTCAAGTTACAAATGATATGGCCCAACTTAGGCTCAATCCTTCTCAGAGTCAGGGTAATTACCCTAACCAAAACAACAACAACCCAGGTACTTATTAGAACAACAACAATTACAACTAGAGGGGTTATCAAGGCCAAAATTCCTCTAGCTATGGTTACCAAAATCAGAATAGAGGATACAACCAAAGGTCGAATAGCAACAGACAATGGAATACAGGACCAAACAATGGTGGAGTCCCTCACAACTATCAAGCCAATGAGGAAAGGTCACATACAAAAAATGTGGCCAATTTGAATTTCATGACTAATTGGTGCAGGCTACATAATACTGCAACTCATTTTGAGGTAAACTACCCCAAGGTGGAAAAGGTTGTCAAAATGGCACAAGAAGATACCCACACATTCCAAGGGAATTCAAATAGAGGAGGTGGCTCAGCGGATACAACAATGACCTATGAACTCTTTGAAAAAGAGCTTTCATTCCCAAGGCAAGAAGAGAATGAACCAGAGGAGGATTCATATGATGCCCAAGCTTTTCAAATGAAGGGAAGATATTTTTTGAGAAATCAGAACAAGGGTCTATTCACTACATCAACACCCCCTAATCACATGGTGCCCCCAAATCAGAATGGTGATAACAATCCTCCTCCACCAAAAGGTCCATTCAACTTCCACAATAGAGGTAGTTCATTTAATGCTGTTAAAAGTAATACAAGTCATGATATAGAATTTGACATTGTTTCTGAGATGCAGAAATATTAAACTTCTTTGTCATATTTTGACATTTTGAAGTGGTGTCCTGCTCAAAGGGAAATAGTGCTGAAATCTCTGGAAAAGGTGGATAAGGCAAAAGGAAAAGGAGAGGTTATAACCCTTGTAGACATGAATGCAACTTTGTACAAAAGCAAAGTAGGTACTCCACCTTTCCTTTTAAGTTTAAGAATTTCTGGCAAGAACCTACATAATTGTTTATTGGACTCGGGGGTTTCAGGAAATGTCATGCCATTTTCCATATGCAAGAAGTTAGGGTTAAACCCCATTCAAACCAATAAGAAGGTCATTCAATTAGATAAAACAAAGGTCAACGTAGTGGGGGAATTAAAAAATAGACATGTCTAAGTTGGATCTAATCCTAGGATCCTAACAAACATTGACATTCAAGTAGTAGATATTCCTGGGACCTATGGTATGCTACTAAGCTGAGAGTTGATGAAGAATTTAGGGGGATATCTCTCCCTTGACTTTTCACACATGTGGCTATCATGGAAAGGGATTCCTAATCAGATTAGGATTGAAAGTGGGCCTTGCCTCAAGCATATCATCATTGAGTACGATTGTCCCAATGAGGTAGCTTACTTTGAGACTGAGATAGGGGTTTACAAAAGGGAGGAAATTCTAACCTTCTCAGTTCTCAACGCTCAATATGTAAAGACCCACACTTTCTTGAACAAAAAATTTCACTTATTTTTTTTAGTAAATCCCTTAATGTCTTGCTCAATCAATTGTATTCTCAGGAACTTCTATCCATCTAGGATAGGCATCTAACCATATAGGTTAGGATAATGTCCATATGGGACCAATATTCATCTATCCATCTGGGATAGGAATCTAACCTTTTGGGTTAGGTTAATGTCCATTTGGGGACCAAGATCTATCTATCTAAATAAGGTAGACATCTAACCACATGGGTTAGAAAATGCTCTGGCCAAAGACTTAGACTCATCGGGACCATCTGGGTCCTGAGTCACTCTCTAAAGATTGCACTCCCCTATTAGGAGTGCACCGAGGTCAACGTCCTTAGGAGTATGTGAGATAATAATAAAAGCTTGAGTCCCACCTCAGAATTTGGCCTAAAGCCTCGAGGAATCAAGTGAATCCATTCAAGATTCCTTCTAAGTATAACAAGTAATCTCTAACTTCAATTTTAATATTTATTTATCTTCCTTTATCTTAAGGTATCTTAACAAGGCCAATAAGGTAAACACCCTTAATCAGTCCTAAATCCCCACCCCGAGCGCCTACGTACTAGGGACAACTCTGTCCCTAGACTACCTACATACACCGTTTCAGCATGGGATCAAGGCGTATAATATGTAGTTCTATTTTCTAATCTATTGTTAGATGTAAACTATTTTGTGGGTACGCGACCCTTTCTAGGGCCATCTCCCCAGACAGTTTCTCTTTGGTTGCTACCCACATGAGGGAGCATAAAGATTCATGGTGATCTTTTGCTTGTTTCCTAATTCATCTATGTCCTAAATTCTTATAAGTCACGTCACCCTTTCCCATTGAACAACAATCATCAAAGATAAAAGAATTAAAAAGTCAATTTACATGCCCAAACCCTATTGGGGTTTTCTATGATTTTCACTAGCGGATGTAAGTCCATTATAATATTATCTTTTTTAGATTATCGATCCAAGAGGGATTTCCTGCCCCTTGGATTTTAACTCCAAAAATATTCCTTATTACTCCCTAACAATTTATAGGGATGATCCCACAGACGATGTTGTTGCAACTTTATTAGGCTATAAGTGCAGTAACTCAAGCGCGATGGCATTACCCGTAAACATGAGTCAGAGGCACCGTTAATACCAAACACTGCTAGTTTTTATGTTTTCCTCCTCTTATTTAAGTTTTCTATCTAAGAAGAAATTAAATATATTATCAATAATAAGAAAAGTAGCTTGTGCACATAAACCAAATGAAATATAAATTTTTTATACCTTCTTGCTAAGGAAGTAAAATTAAATAAAATTACTAAAAAAAACTATTTATTCAAGTATAATTGCTAGAAAGAATTATTACTTACATCCTATGAAAGTATAAATTTTTGTAACAATGAATTGAATAGTCAAATCCATTTATGAAATAAAAACACTTAAACATAAAGTTAAATTCTTTAAGATGGGTGATCTAATTTATAGATGGTATGAATCTAATTATTTTGAAATGTTAATATTTTCTAGAAAGGAAAAGTTTGAATCTATTCGCATAGTCTATGTCATAGAATAAGTAGTTTTGATTTAAAGTGCATGACACTAATATTTTCAAGATAAATATTCATCTAAGTTAGCATAAATAATTCCAACTCAAAGAGACTTCATGACATAATCTATTGTTTCAAGACAAAAAGTTTATTAATTTTGGTTGCATAAATAAATAAATAATCCAACTAAAAGGAGACTTGATTTAAATTGTATAAGTTATTATACTAATTTCTTAGATAGATAAACCAATACAATGTCTTAATAAGAGCCTACTAATGCCTCAAGATTTATGATCTATCTAAAGAAGGTTTGCAATAATTTGCATAAGTTTATTCTTGATAATATTTTAATAATTACATAATTATTTATTCACTATGACTTTGTTGTAATTAAATGAGTCAACCTTGTTTTAAGAAAAAAAAAAAAGAATCTACTTGTGTATTGAGGGAGAAAATTAATTTAAAGAATAACCATGATATTTAAGTTTATTGTAAATATATTAAATCATAACTATGATGTGCTATAAACCTTAAATCCCAAGAAAATAAATTTATTACATGGAGAGAGAGTTTACAATAAATCTAAGAGCTAAGTTTGTGGCATAACAAAAAAGAAATTTGATTAAAGATATGTTATTAATGCCTTAAGTTAGATAGTATATTGTAAATTTAAGTTTATAATTTAATGTCTAATGGTCATAATTATTATTATAGAGTTGTAATTATTGTCATAAAAAAAATATAGTATTGCCATAAGATATAAATGTTGCAATTCCTTTATTTTAAAATTTCTTTAACTAAGTCCATACTCATAGTTTATCATTATTTATGAAGAAAAGAGATATATTATAATTCCATTAATTATATTCAACATTAGCTAGTAATCAATTCCATATTTGTTCAAAGGAAATTAAATACTATCTCATAGAACCATAGTTTAGGCTAAATCTTCATCAACCATCGATGTTAGTTAATTTATTGTCTTGCTAAGTTGGGATAACTTTATTAAAATTAAAAAGTTTATAGATTATTATATATATATATATATATATATATATATATATATATATTTAATGAATAAACCCACCCTTTGATAGTTAATTAGACGGAATATTTTATTATTTAATCTATCCAATTGATACCCTCTTTTTTTTTATAAAAATTCTATTAATTTATTTATTTCCAAAGAACAATCTAACTTTAAAACTTATTTCATTTAAGAATTAAATGAATATTAATTAGATATTATAAAGATCTTGAATACAAAAGCACATATGCACTTTAACACTAATAAAATAATAATTCATTTATTTATAAATTTTATTTTATAAAAATTGATTTATATTTGTAATAACATTAACCGGATTAAAGGAGAATAATTTATTTGTAAATTAACATAAATGAGAATAAATATATTGATTCAAAAAAGAAAAAAGAAAATAGGAATAATAATAGTAGAAAGATTAGTTCCATTCTAGATTTAGTTGGAAAAATAAAAATAAATAAAGAATAGGTTGATTCTAGCATATTTTCTAGATTTGATTAGTTATTCTAAAAGCAAATCAAAGTAAAGAATACCTTGATGTTGATGGAGTTGCAACAAATCTTCTCTTTGTGCCTTCTTCAACTTGATTCTTCCTCCTTCAATCCTATCCTTCTTCAAAATGATAGCATAAAAATACCATTCATGTGTTGTTGATGAGAGAAGAAATGGCCTCAATTTATAGACTTGAGAGGAGGTAAATAGAAGGTCAAGATTGGAGATTGATTCAACGGCTAGGATTGTTTGAGAAGGTGGGGTTTGGATTGATAGCCTCACTTTGTGACAAGTGTCACAAGAAGAAGACTTTAAAAATAGGACCACATGGCATGGGGAGAGGAGCTAAGGGTGCTCACACATGTGTGAGCACACATTGGGAGAAGTGGATATGACAAGTCTCCACACCTTTCCCAAGAATATAAAATTCGTTATTTCTCTTTAAGTGACCTTTTAAGGGTTCATACTTTGCCCAAAAGGTCATATTATGTTTTCAATAAGCTTCCACCCCATAGGTACTTACCCTGGGGGTTCATTTTCACCCTAAAGTCAATAGAGCAAGCCCAAATAACTATATGAAAGAGAATTCTAATTTTAAAATACAAATTTTGATTTGTGAGCACACCTTGAATAGATGAGATGTTGATATGTCTATGACATATAAAAGAGAGGGTGGCTTGATAATGACATGTCTATGACATGTAATGGAGGGTGGTTTGACCATGTGTGGTCACAAATGTGTGAGGACACATGGGGAAGCCAAATAGCTAAAAGAGGAAAGGTCACATGCATGGTGTAACTCCCACACAAGGGTGAGTGGGGAAGAGTTGCAAGGTGATAGTGACTTGTGCATGCAAGTTACATATGAGTGAGATTAAAATAAATTTTTAAATTTGAAAAAAATGTAATGAAGATTAATTAATCAATTAATTTAAGATTAACTAATTAATGGATTATGGAGAATAGTGACATCTCCCTAATCCTAATTAATTAGATTAAATGATGTATTATATTAAATTAATGTGACTTAGGAAAATGGATAATTTTATTAATTAAGTATAATGATAAATTGTGTCAATTAATAATGCTTAGAATAGGATGGGTACACTTGCCACTTAATGAATTAGCTTTTTATTCACGATTATTTTATTCATCATTTTATTTTATTTTATTTTATTATTTTTTATTTTTTATTTTTCTCTAACACTTATTTATTAATATTATTAACTTTTATTTGTTCCTTTTTAGGAGTGTGTATTTAATAATTATTTTTATTTTTATTTTATTTATTTATTTATTTATTTATTTATGTTTTTCTTTATTTAATCTCTACCTTCTTCACACATAAATTAATTATATAAAAACACTTACATAATATTACCACACAAAATTATAATATGTTTAAAGTTTTAACAAAAAGAGGGTCATGACAGAAGACATGTCAAAACTAAAGTTCCCCGACCCCATAATTAATGAAAATCAACAGGTCTTGATTAGAAAGCTGCAACAAGACCAATTGGTCTTAGGAGAAGACATCGATTTACTAAGTCTTTTACTCCAAAATTGGTGTAGGGTACACTATCAAAACCACTCTGAACTGACTTGTCAACTTTGTATGGACACCTTAAATTGTGTTCCTCAAGCTGGAAAGGATAGCCCAAGTCATATTGAGGGGGTTGCACACCACCTTCCATTTGAAGCCCAAGAAGCAACAATGCTAACCAGGGATGGGATGCCTTCAAAGGGAGTTCTTTCTCAAATAGAGCCCACCCCAAATATACTCCTGAAATAGCATATTGATAAAGAGCAACCCTAATGTCTATTAGGCACCCCTGCACTCACAAATGAAGCAAATCTTGAGGAATCAACCAAAGGGACAAGTGATGGCTAGGAAGATAACCACAGGTTACATAATGCAACTAAGCAGGAATTGGAGAAAGTACCTAGAGAATCTTTAGACGATCCTTTTTCTATGTCTGGTCCAAGAGATCAAGAAGTCCTACCTTCGGTTAATCCTATTCAAATACCTATGAAAACTCCAAAAGGATTAACCCCTACTTATGATTAGTTGTGGACCCTTACCTTTGATGGATCCAAGTCCAAGACTGCTTGTAGTGTTGGAACTGTACTAACCAACCTGAAAGGGAAAATTTTCTTTGCTTCTTACAGGCTGCAATTTGGGTGCACTAATAATGTAGCTGAATATAGAGCTTTGGCTTGAGGATTAATGTTCGCACATAAGAAAAGGGTCACTACCTTGGTGGTCCAGGGAGATTCAGAAGTAGTTATTAGGTAAGTACACAACTAGTACACATGTCACAATAAAAGGTTGGTTGCTTACAGAAATCGAGTATGGAACCTAATTGAGGACTTTGATGCCTTTGGGATTAGTTTAATCCCTAGAGAAGAAAATCGGGTAGCTGATTCACTGGCTGTTGTTGCAAGCACCTTGGAGCCTATGCAAGGCTCCAAATTCAAAAGATTCTCAGTGGAACTAATGTCCACCCCCACTATTCCTGACAACATCAAGAATTTCCAGGTCTTTGATAATGATCAACATATTCTTGCCTTCTTAGCAAGCTCAGATGTTTTTGAAGAACAGATCATTGATGAGTCCAACAGGGATCAAGGAGACTGGAGTCTAGAGAATGATGATATATAAGGAGTTCTTAATTTAAAGAGTAATAGCATTCTCAAGGGAATAGTGGACTTGGAGAGAATTTTTGACTCAGATTTGAGGGCTCAAGAGAAGATACCAACTGAAGGCAGGGGAGGCGAATATGAAATGAATGTCTACATAGGGAAGGCCTGCCCAGAAGCAATTAGAGAAGACATATTGAGGGCACTCAAAAAGGATATTGCTGTGATTACCTAGGGGTATGGAGACCTCCAGACATTTGATGAAGATGGCTTTCACTACCAAGTGGGGAACGTTCGCATATAGAAGGATGTCATTCAGCCTGATAAACATTGAAGCAACTTTCCAGTGCACCATGGACATAGCCTTCAAGAATCTGATTGGAAAATGTATTATTGTTTACATAGATGACTTGACAGTGTTCTCCAAGGATCAACTGAATCATGCTACAGACTTAGCCAAAGTTCTCGAGAGATGCATCCAATATGGCATCTCCTTGAATCCTAACAAATGCATATTTGGAGTTTCAGAAGGGAAGTTGTTGGGCCACATAATTTATGAAAGAGGGATTTCAATTGACCCAGATCAAGTTCAGTCCATTCTAAAGATCGCCAGGCTAGGGAGCAAGAAAGAGTTAAGATCTTTCTTTGGAAAGATCAACTTCGTAAGGAAGTTTATCACAGGCTTTGTAGAAATTGTAAAGCCACTAAATGAAATGATGAAGAAAGATGCCAAGGTAGAGTGGACTGATGAAGCAAAGGATGTGTTTTCACAAGTCAAACAGTCTATTTCAGAAGCACCTATTCTCACCAGCCTTGATTACAAGAGGCCATTCTACATTTACTCTTTCACCTCTCAACACTAGTGCGCAGCTGTATTAACCCAACGACAAGAAGAGGCCGAGGAAAGAATGATTGCATTCATGAGTTCTCCATTCAAGAATGCAGAAATAAAATATTCACCTCTAGAGAAGCAAGCTTTTGTGCTAGTTCAGGTAGTCAAGAAGTTCCGGCACTACATCCTTCATAGCCAAATCATTGCCATAGTTCCAGATGCAGCTGTGAAGTCTTTTTTGATGCAGAGCGAGCTAGGGGAAAGGAGGGGAAAATGGATGGCCATCCTACAAGAATTTGACCTGGAGATACATCCCATGAAACTGGTCAGGGGCACAGGTTTATCTCAGTCCATGGAAAATGCTGGTGACAACATCATCTGTCAGCAATACATGACCCAGCCCTAGTATGTTGACACCATTTGCTTTATGCTCACCAATCGATGTATAGAAGGAATGAATTCCACTCAAAGGAGAGCCCTAAGACTGAAGAGTTCTCATTACATGCTCAAAGGATGGGTGTTGTATAGAATGAATTTCAAAGGGGTATACCTGAGATGCCTTGATCATCAGGAGGCCAAGTAGGTGATTTTTGAGTTTCATGGGAAGCATGGCACAGGTCATGGTTCTGCAGATGCTCTGGCACACTAGATTCTCAGGTCTGGTTATTACTAGCCCTGTGTATTCAAAGATGCCCATCAACATGTGAGAACATGTCATACATGCCAGGTTTCTGCACCAAGGGAATGCCATGCAGCCATGCCTCTACAACCCATTTATGAGGTAAGGCCATTTTCCCAGTGGGCACTGGATTTCATTAGATTGATTAACCTGAATTCCTTTGTAGGACACAAGTTTATCTTGACTACTATTGACTACTACATGAGATGGATAGAGGCCATACCTTGCAAAAACAGCACAACAAAGGTAGTGATCAAGTTCCTTGCCGAGTGCATCACTACAAGGTTTGGGGTACCCTTCGCTCTGGTATGTGACAATGGTTCTGATTTTTCTTCTACTAAGTTTATTTCATGGGCATATAATCACAAGATTGCCTTGAAGTATTCCTCTAACTATTATCTGCAAGGCAATGGAGTTGCAGAGTCTACCAATAAGAATCTCTTAGGGGTGATTAAGAAACTATTAGAACATAACCCTAGAGACTGGCATGCCCAGCTGAGATTCTCATTATGGGAAGATAGGACTAGGATTAAGGTTGCTTTAAACACCTCACCATTCAAGCTAGTATATGGCCAAGAGCCTGTCTTTCCTATTCATCTACAAATACCTATCCTAGAGTTCATGTAGAAATTTTACTCCAGTGACAATAGGATAGAGGTCAAGTTGGTTGCTTTGTTAAAATTAGAAGAGTAGCGGGATGTGGCCTTACAACAATTCTTTAAGCACCAGGCTGTTGTCAAACGTTGGTTTGAAAAAAGAGCTAAGATAAAAGCTTTTAGGATATCAAACCTAGTACTATTATGGGATAAAGCCAATGAAAAGAAGGGCAGCCACCAAAAGTTTGACAAACTATGGCTAGGTCCTTATCAAATTGCTGAGATCCTAGGGGAAAATACTTTCAGATTGAGTAGCCTAACTGGTGAACTGGATCCCTTACCTATTAATGGGTAGTTCCTTAAGCACTATTTTGAGTCTTGAGGCTTGTTAACTTCCATTCTGTACATAAGTATTTCATTTTCTTTTATGTAAATAATTTGGTTGTCTACTGTTTGTAAATAATTTACATCCATATATTTAACTTTTGTGTTTCAGCTTGTGAATAACTCTTTCCTTTATGTGAATAATTTGTTGTTCTTTCTGTAAGCAATGTGGCTCTTGTCTATAAATAGCTTCTTGCTTGTACGTTTGTCCATGTCTCCTTTTGTTTTCTTTTCCTTTTATTTTTTGTTTGTTCTGTTCTTTGGGGGATTAATCTATTTCTGTCTGTCTAAAGCTGTGGGTTGTTATCTGAAGTGTACTGTGGTCATTAGGAGAGAAGTGGTTTAAATATTTTCAAGTTTGTTGGTAGAATGATTATGTCCTCAATTCATTGCTTCATGTTTGTTGTCAATGATGGTTGTGGAAAGTTTTGGAGAACAAGGTACCAAGTAAGTAACATCCATCAGCTCCCCTGAATTTGTCACAAATCTTTAAAATCATCCCCTTTTCTAGTAATGTATTTGTCCTAGGATGACAGTGTTGTGGAATTTGAGTGAAAATTTTGACTTCCAAGTGTTGTTATGAGGTCCATTATAGTTTTCAACCCATATCAGATATTAAATATTTGACATATTGAAAAGAAAAAAGAAGAATTAAAATGAGATATTTGAAACTCCAAAAGAAAAGAAAAGAATTATCAAAAGAAGAAGAAGAATCAATATGAATGGTTGATTCTAGTATCTCTATCGGGGCTATGGACACCTATCTGGCAGTAGAGTAATGTTGTGAGAGAACTAGAGGTATCTCCGTCAGGGCTATGGACGCCTGACTGGTAGCGGAGCAATGCCTAGGATATCATTGCATGAAGGAAATCAACTCATGTAGCCCAAATTTCACACATTGTTATTCAAAAGATGAAGAACTTTATGAAAGGAATGATGTACTATCAAGCACACACATAGATTCAGGGGTAGCCTTTGTTTGACTTACATTTGAGATTTTAGCTCTACCTTGCTTGTTCTAATTGGCCTAACTAGAGTTGTGATGTTCATGAACCAGGAGTTCTGGGTAGCTGAATCCTTTAGATTCATGAAAATGGTTAAACCATTTCCCCATCTGAGTCACCATTTGTTATGCCTTGCATAACCACCCCACTTTGATCTAGATCAAAATGGGCCCCCCTTTCTCTTTTGGTTGCCTTGTCTAGGGTCTTTTGCCTTCCTCTTGGTTTTTTTTTGTTTTCTGCCTAAGTTCCTCTTCTGATTTTGCTAACTTTGGTTCTGTTTCAGCTTATTTTCGGTTCCCTTCTTACTAAGTATTCAATGGAGTAATCACTAGCTAGGTGTATCATATGATAATTTATCTTATATCCTTTTGATGACTAATATAAGAATTTGTTTTGTAGGAACAGGCCACACACAAGATGATATTTCTCAAGTGAATTCACTTGGAAGGCTTTCCTCAGAGCAATTGGTCATAATTTTCCTTACAGATGAAAGTCGCCAAGACCTTGCTCATGTCTTGCCAACTACCAGTGCTTTCTGTGTTTCCTATTGGCAAGATAGGCATCATTGTCTCGGCGACACGGGGTTTCCTATCGGCTTGGGGGGTTACCTTCGGAGAGAGGTCATGGCGAGGTCTTCGGGTCTCACTGACCAGCTGCAAAGGGGGATTCATCCATTGGAAAAGTTTTCTCTTCACCAAGAAGTCTAGGTGAAAGCCTCATGTCTGGCCAATTAGCAACAAGAAAATCCTTTCAGTGAAAGATATATCTTCGGTGGAGGGTCTCTCTGAGTGCTATGTGTCTCGCCAACCGCTATCAAGAAGACCCTTCGGCATAAGGTGTTAACCCCGCTAGGAAGTCTCAGCGAACCCACAAAGCCTCGTCGACCACCAAAAAAGTCAATACACTTCAGCATGACTCAATTGCTTCAGGGTGGCATCTCATCGAGCGGCTCTGGTGACAGCAACATGGCACGAGCGAATTCCATCAATGTGTCTTCGATAAGAAAATCAACGTGTCTCGCCAACACGAAGGAGGCCTTCGCCCAAGGATTCTAGATTCAACATAATCTATCACCGAATGTTCAAAGTCTCGTTGACGGGGAGGGGTCCGCATATCAGTGAAGAAAGGTAGCATCACCAGGAAGTCTCGGTGAAGAAGGAATGTTGCATCGACATGGCAAGGGGGGAGTCTATTGATAGTCTTCGGCCAAAGAATAGAGATGTCACCGTGACAAAAGGGGTGAACTAGTAAAGCTTTTGTCGAGACATTAGATGTCTGCAAGACATCTCCTCGACCAGAGAATGCTATAGCGACGCAAGTAAAGCAAAGGAACCCATGTCAACATGAATAAAGAGGGGTCTTAGTGAAGTGAAAGGTTTTGGTAAAGGATAAAATCTTTGGTATAAAGTCTGGCCGAAGAGATAAAGTCATAGCAACATGAGGAAAGGATCGCTAGAGGAGTCATGCCGAAAGGCTCTAACTCGGGGAGACTCGAAATGAATGTAACGGGTTTGGTAGGATGTCTTGCCAACCTGAGAAGGTCTCAACGACACAAGTAAGAGTCACCATATGTCTGGCCGATGGAGGGAGAGTCCATCAAAGGTCTGAGCCCAACGATAATTTTTCCTTCAGCAGGACGTCTGGCCAAAGCGGGTAGGTCATGCCAAAGGGTTAGTCTTCAGTAGGACATGATGGACTCAATATAAGCTCTCCCCTAAATAGGATTCTCTCACTAACACAAAATAAAGGTCTCAGCTGAAGTGTATTTTCATCACCATAGGCTTTCGGCGAGGTCTCCATGTCTCATCGATCACATGCCTTCGACAAAGCTGGATGCACTCGGCGAAAGGTCTGGGTGACTCCAGATTGTTTTAGCAAAAGAAAAAGGGTGACCTCACCGAAAGAAGCAGAGCTCCCAAGAGGGTAGTGTCTTCACCATAAGGTCTTGGTGAAGAAAGGAGGTCACACCAAAAGAACGAAGTGAGTCGAGTTGGAGAAAAGGGGATTTGGCGAGACTTCAAGCGAATGAAAGGCTTCACTGTGAGGTCTCAGCGACAAGTGATGGTATTTCCGATTGGTTTTGTAAGATCGATGTCACTTCTGAGCTCACTGAGACATCTTACCAATTGACCCTTGCTATGCCGATGACTGCTGTAAGATGAAATCGCATCGAGGAGACATTGATGGTGTCTCACCAACCTGCAATTTAGGTCAGACCACTCTTGACTGCTCGAAATCTGATGTGGTAGCTAATTGCCCAATCAGGAGCTGAGAGAGAATTTTGACTGATTGATCCCCTCTATGAAAGGGCCTAACAGAGTGTGGTCGAATGGACTTCTTCTGAGAACGGGTGGTGATGGATTGGCTCAGGTGGTGTTTTAGATTCGCAAGGAGGTCTGATGGTGCTTCCAACAGGTGATTAACGTGCAAAGAGCCCAGAACAGAAGGGAGACTGATTGAATGAAGAAAGCTATGACTTAGAAGGACAGCTATGGTGACTGCTGATGATAGAGGTAGTTGGTATTAATGGTATGATATCCTAGTGCATTCAAGGTGACCCTGAGAGGAAGTTCAGGGATAGACACAAAGACATAGGAGTAAATGCTGCAGCAGCAAAAGATCTACAGATCTTTTCCAGAATCTTCTTTCATCAGCATGGGCAACAAGGTTTCACATTGAATGCACAACCGACTTTCCTCAAAAGGATCTGAGGGCCAACCTTCACGCAAAAAAGAAGATATTTTTGTAAGACCCTAGTGCAGGGGACAACGCATTATTTTGGTACACACTCTGTATAAATAACATCCTTGCCTCTTTGTAAAGGTTAGATAGTGAGGGATTAGGAATTCTACATTTAAAGAATTTTTAGATTGAAGAGCTTGAGAGTTAGAACTATTAAGAGTTAGTTAGTTAACAGAAGGAGAGAGAGAGTTGTATCTTGATTCATAGTAATAAGATCTTCTTTTCTCTTCTTGTTTTAGCAATTAGATTTCAGTACAGACTGTAATGTATTTTCAAAGATCTCTTAGTGTAGTTGGAAACAATTTGAAGAATCAGATTCTCTGTACACTGGTGATGGTGCCAGCTTTGTAAATATTGTGTATCTATTTTAATAACAGTAGAAGCAATTAGAGTTGAATCTACTTCATGTTGTGTTCCTGAATGATATTTGTCTTAATTTGATCATTTGATTTGTGAAATCTTTAAGGAATGAAAGATTATTTGTGTTTTGTTTAAATGGTGATTAAAATTTACTATGTGAATTAGCACTGTGAATAAAATACGATGTGTCAATCACAAGCTTATCTTGTTCTATAGTTTGAGTTTATAATTCATTGAATTTAGCAATTCTGGTCAAGATTGGATAAACTATTATTATTTTATTTTCCAAAACCCTGATCTATCTTTTGTTGTTTCTTTGAAACCTCCGTTAAAGTAGGTTTTATTTTCATGCTTGATCTAAGAACAGTCCAGAAGCTCAACACCAATAGGCCCCTTAAACATTACTGTTGCATTGACCACTGAGTAACATTAGTACAGTTGAGACCCAACTACCAAGACCTTGGGAGCTAAGGAATCCATGTGTTTCCTTTCTCTTTCAAGAGAAACAAAATAGCAATGTTCTATTTTCATTGTTGTGGTGCCAAAATCTCCATCAACAATACCAACAAAAGCATTGGTAAGAGCATGATTAGGGTACAAACCCTAGGCCTCCGTAGAAACATAAACAATAACTCTAGTGGATTAGTGAGGTTGCAATACCAAAAAGATTGAGACATTGTAGCTAATAACAAAATATTGCAAGCTAAAGATTGTAGCCAATAACAAGCACACTATGTAGCTTAGTGACATTTGTAAATGCAATCTATGGTAAGAAAAATGAAAGTCACTTGAGATGTGATAGTCAAAAAGAGGTTGAGCAGTGACAAGATAATAGAGGTCAAACCTTGCATAGTAAAGTGGATATTTTAACAATGAGTTTCCTTACCCCCTTGCTGACCTTAAGGGTTTTTCAAATGCTTTTGGTAGTGTTAGACAAGGAAAATTCAATCAGGGAATGGTTGTCCAAATGAATTAATAGTGGTAATCATAGGTTCAATTTTTCTTCTTAGTCATTAATGTATAATGGAAGTAGTGGATTTAAAGTTTGAGCAGTGTTTTGAGACTCATCAAAGATGGGAGAATGTGAATAATACCTTGTGGATTGTGAAGTAGTGTCAATAAGGGTGAAGGATCTTAAGATCTACAATACCATGAAATAATGAGTCCCCTGTAATAAGTAGGCAGTCTATATGGCATAGTTTGATTTTATAGAAGGATTCCTATGAAAGGAATCTTCAAGTAATAGTGAGTGAGCTATTTGAGATTGTAGTTGAGGGTGCAATACCCAGTCTTAAAGGAAGTTAGCAAAGTAGTAAATGTGCAAGAAAATCAAATCGTACACAACAAACAATTCACAATGTTATCGTGCATAATGCCTTGAGTTTGAAGACAAAAATCTCATTGTATCTTGATGAAAGTGGTGACCTTAATGGTCAATCATTGGAAACCATGATTTTAAAACATGCTATTGTGCTTATGGAGGCAACATTTTAAGCAAGGTAGTGAGTGGTAGTTTGGAACAATGGCAGGTATGAAGGACTCACTTTATATGCATACTATGCAGTCTAGCTTAAGACAACATTCTTAGAAGAGATTGAAGGTGGATTATGGAACTCAAGGGTTACCATGAAAAGGATTAAAGCAAAGACTGAGATCTATTTAAAATCCACAGTTATGAAGAGATTAAAGATGTCACATGCAAAACCCTACTAGATGGAGTAAGGAATACAATGCCAAAGAGGATAGTGTGTTGGGGAAGATTTAGGTGATCTCCACATTATCTAATTACAGGGAAATACATCATTTATTTATTTTTTTAATTAAAATAAATCATTCTAAACCCTATATAGGATACATTGATACTTCAAAATCTTCTGAAGGAATTTTAGATTATGCAAATATATGTCAAGTAAATACCTAGATTACAAATAGTAGCAGGAACAATATAAGATTTGTTGAGTAGAGTAGGAATGAGATAAGCAGCAATGAATCCTATGCCTCCTTTCGTGCACATCTCCTCATTGTTCTCTATCATTCTTTATGGAAACACTTCTCCATTTTGGCAATCTATGCTTGAAAATAATGTTTTGACGAAGGATTTAGAGTATGTTTATTAAAATGATAACTCCATTTTGGTGGGCTACTCTTGAAAATAAGATTTTGACAAAAGTTTTAGATTATTTTGGTGGGCTATATTCTTGATTCCTTAAATGATTTATTCAAATGGATTGTGACTAAATAAATGACTAACTATTTAGTCATTTTTATTTGTGTGACTAAATACTTTTTAATCAATGACCAAACTAGTAATTTATTTACTCATTTATAGCCAAGTTGCAAAAAATGAGCAGAATTTAGTCATTTTTAGTTGTTGTGACTAAATTTTTTAGTCACCTAGTCATTTATTTTCCAAATTCTACTAGTGTGTGCTTCCTTGTGCAATTAGGGCTCTCTCAATGTTGAGGGCCCTAGGGACAAGCTAGTCATAATAAGTGACACATTGCATCTTTAACTAAAAGAATAAATCTGTATTGACATTAGCAATGATGATTTTGACTTGTTGCTCCTTAGGAATGGGTCACTTGCTCTTACTAGCTCACTACCTCCATCATTGTAGGAAGTTTGTGATCAAGTTCAATATTCTAATTTTAGGAGTCTTAATGGTTGGAAATCATAGTAAAATCAGAATTTAATAAGTTTTGGAATTAGCATTTTAAAGTTTTTTTTGGGGTCATTAACTTCAGACTATCTTCTCTTTTGCAAGGGTGGTTGTATCCCAATTTTTTTTGGTGTAAAATATCAGAATTATTGGAGTATGAGTTTGATATTTTGTGAAGATCTAAATAGTCAAGCTTGGTAAAGAAAAATCATGTCAGATAATATTAGTCTAGAACAAAATGAAGAGACACTTGATAGATTGTGGGCTAGATTGAAAAGAAAGGGTGATGGGAAATGTTAATGTCCTTGTAATAATTTAAAGGGCTTAAAGATGAGATGAATTTTAATCACAATAGTTGAGAAACATTGTAGGCAGCATGGTCATGTTGAAGGGGGCATGATTATAGTCCATTGGTAAGTTGTTCATTATATGTGTTTATATTGATTGAATTTGTAAATGTTTATATCCTTTTAACATTATATATATATAAACTTGATCATGATCATGGTTTATTTGTGTCTATTATTATTATAAAGGTGGGGTGCCCTAGGGCAGATGATATGGATTATCACAGCCAGAGAATGTGGTTTTGAAAGCAGACGAACATGGAGCTATGAATATCAAATTTGAAGTTAATGATCCTATGGAAGAAGATGATCATACACCAAAAAACACAGTTGAAGATGATGGTACAAATACATTGATCCATGACACATTTACTAGTAGAGCTGATCATGATGATCGAGATAACTTTGATTATGTTCATGATTTACCTATACTTGAGAAGGCATATGAGCCCCTTTATGAAGGCTCCCAAACAACTCTTCTCTTTGTTGTATTGTTGTTGTTGAACTTGAAGGTTATGAATGGTTTATCAAACATAGCAATCTCACGGATGTTAAGGTATGCCATATATTGTAAGGAAAGCTAAGTGCAGAAACAACTCTCCTAACATCAAAAACCTTAGGGAAGAATGTAGAGATGCTTTTAAATTTTGCAATTACAGACCAATTAAGATGCACTTGAAAGAGATAAAAAAATAGAGAAATAACATACACACATCAACACCAGATTTACGTGGGAAAACCCTTATGGGAGAAAAACCCACCACACCTAAATAATTCACTTTGTATTACAATAACAAAGATTACAAACATAGATCTAACTTATCTTTCTGATGTTAGTTTACAGCAACATTCACCATGAACAACCTTGTTACAAAATATTCAACACTCAGAATTACATTCACTGATCACTCATTGAACTAATTAAACCCATTGTTCACACAACCATCGAACAATCCAACTAATCATAGTCTTCAATCTTTGAGTATATCCATGATGCCCCTATTTTTTGAGCTTCCTCTCAGTAACTACCACAATAGTCCAACTACTAGCGGTTCTCATTCAACTTCTCTAATTGGTTGAGAACAAACCACGTAGGATGGTCAATCAATCAAAGGCATTCACAATGTATTCGCATGTCAGTGAGACACTAACCGTGTCTCCCCGATGCCACAAAGCTAGCATTTGATATCGCCAAGAGTCCTTACTATTGGCAAGAGGTTACACTAAGTCCAAAAAGCTATCACTAAGACTTTTCCTTGTCGCCAAGACCTCATACCGATGATCATCACTTGTATCTCTATCACCAAGACTTATCGCTATCGATAAGACATCATACCGAAGCTCCAAAGTCACATAGATGTTAGTATTCCCTTCAACAAGACCATCACTCTTCACCAGGAGATCACACCAAGGTTCAAAGGTTACTTCAAAATGTTCATCATCGAGAAGACTTATCCTTCATCGCTAAGACTTCACACCAAGACCTTTGTGCTACTCTGATACTCTAAGTGTATACCATCAGTGAAACATACCAACTATCACCAATAGTTCTTCCCAAGTGTTCAAGTCACCCCGATGACTCCAGTGTAAAGCTATCGGTGAGAATTTCCTTGTCGATATGATTCATATCAAAAATCCAAGACTCTCCCTAAAGACTTCAAGTGAAATGCTATCAGTGAGACATTCATATCGATAAGACTTTATACCGAAACATAAACCTTTCAGCCAAGTCTCCCCAATATCTGATAAACACCAACCATCAGTAAGAGATCTCCACTCAGTAGAAGGTTATAGCGAAGGCCACAAGTCACAGTGACAACACCAGTTGGCAAGACAAAAGCAAGGTCTCAGTGACCTGAATATTTCATAAGGTTTCACAACTTCCAGTTGGCCAGACAAAAGTAATGTCACACCGAATTTTCTCTTCCATAGGTTTTAGCTTGTGAGATTGAGGCACATATTCCAACAAAATCCCACTTGAAAAATATCACACAAGCACCTCCAGAGCACAACAAAACTACTAAAATTCATGGGCACTAAGGCCCATCTAATTGGCACACCACCTGAACTTGTCTGTGCTCACTGGCTTTGTCAATGCATCTGCAACATTCTCTAGAGTATCCACTTTTTTTAATGAAACCTTTCCATCCTCCACCATATATCATACAAAGTGATACTGTACATCTATATGTTTCATCCTGGCATGGAAAGTAGGATTCTTTGCCAAAAAGATAACACTCTAACTATCACAATAAATTATTATTTTCCCTACATCTAAACCAATGTTAGAACACAAACGTTTTAACCAAACTACTTCTTTACAAGCATGTGTAGCTTCCATGTATTCAGCCTCTGTAGTGGAAAAAGTGACTACAACCTGTCGCTTACTCATCCAACTCACTGCACCACCATTCAACATGAAAATGTATCCACTGGTGGATCTTCTACTATCAATGTCAATGTCCCCTTCACAATCAGAATTAACATATCCTCGAATGCTGAGAGTCCTCTATGATTCAACCAAGTTACCATGGTAACACAAAGCATATTTTGAAGTTCCCTTCAAATATTTAAACACTCTTTTCACAACATCCCAATGTGTCCTTCCAGGATTAGCCATAAATCGACTAATTAATCCCACTACTTGGGAAATGTTTGGTCTTGTATAGACCATTGCATACATAATACTTCCAACCGCATTAGCATAGGGTACACTAGTCATGTCCTCCATCTCAGTAGGATATTTTGGACAGTCTTCAATAGATAGCTTCATTCCCTACAAGATTGGAGTAACTAGCTGCTTGCAATCATTCATGCAAAATATCTCTAGAACATTCCTAATATACTTACTCTGACTGAGCCAAAGTTTTCTAATAGTCCTTTCCTTGGTTATTTGCATCCCTAGAATATACCTCGCTGCACTGAGATCTTTCATTTTGAACTTAGCAGACAATTGAGACTTAAGATCAGAAATCATCAACTTACTATTGCCTATGAAAACATATCATCAACATAGAGAGCAATAATAAGAACTTGATCACTTTTAGCTTTATAATAAACATAATGATCAGATTTTGATCTTACAAATTATCCCAAAGACAATACAAAAGTATCAAACTTCTGGTACCACATTCTAGGAAACTACTTTAACCCATACAAAGAATTTTTCAACTTGCATACTAGTTTCTCTTTACCTCTCTCCACAAAGTGCTCAGGTTGGGACATATAGATTTCTTCTTCAAGATCACCATGAAGAAATGTTGTCTTCACATCCATCTATTTGACCTCTAAGTCATACACTGCTGCAAGTGACAAATGAAATCTAATGGATGTCAGCTTAGCTACAGGAGAATTTTTTTTCCCATAATCAATTCCCTCTACCTAGGAATAACCCTTCGCAACCAACCTCTCCTTGTACTTTTCCACACTACCATCTAGACCTATCTTCTTTTTAAATATCCATTTGCATCCCAAAACTTTTTTGCCTTCAGGCAAGGGCACCAAAATCTAGGTATCATTCTTTTCTAATGATGCCATTTCTTCATTCATGGCTTCTAACCAAGAGTTTGAATCAGACATTCTAAATGCCTCTTTCATAGTCCTAGGCTCATCAATGCTAGAAATTAAAGCATAGGCACAATTAGAATCTATCAAATAAAAACCATACCTTTTAGGTTGCTTTCTCTCATGAATTGACCTCCTCACTTGTTGAGGCTGAGGTTGTTCTTCTTCTTCTTCAGAAATTTCAAAATTGCTTAATCTCTCCTCAGTTTCAGGTACATTTCAAATTTTCAATTCCTCTTTATTTGGTGTAAGAGGAATTTCAACTACATCCCTTTTGTTTTCAGACTTTATCTCTAACTATAGATCCAAGGTAGAAGGCTTCAACTCATGAAAGATAACACTTCTGCTATACAAAACCTTCTTTGTATCAGGATTCCAAATCTTGTATCCTTTTATGCTATCACTATAACCAATAAAAATACATTTGACAACTTTGTTCTCCAATTTAGATTTTTTCTCATATGGCACATGTGCATATGCCTCACATCCAAAAACATGAATATGTCTCAGAGAGGGCTTCTTACCAGACCATGCTTCCAAAGGTGTTTTCTTAACAAGAGCAGAATTCGAAGAACGGTTTATCAAGTAACATGTTGTAGCAACTACCTCAGCCCAGAACTTCTCCTCTAAGCTAGCACTTAAGCATACTTCATGCTCTTTCCATCACTATCATGTTGAACCTTTCTGCAACTCCATTTTGTTGCGGAGTGTAAGGTGTAGTTTTATGTCTTTTAATCCCATGATCTTTATAGTATCTTTCAAAATCATCAAAAAAAAAATTCACCGCCATTATCTGTCCTTAAAAATTTTATTTTTCTTCCAGTCTGATTTTCTATAAGGTTCTTACATTCCTTAAACTGACTGAACACTTTTGATTTACTTAAAAAAAAAAATGTTCTTCTGGAATAATCATCAATGAATGATACATAGTACCTTGACTTAGACAAAGAAGGAACATTCACTGGACCAAATACATCAGAATGAATATAATCAAGCAAACCAGTAGATTTGTGAGGACTGGAATAAAATGAAACATGGTGTTGTTTTCCATATATACAGTGTTCATAGAATTCAAATTCGAGGTTACAATCTTCAAGCCCCTCAACTAGGTTTTTATTTTTCAAGGTTTTTAAACCTTTCTCACCAATGTGGCCTAGCCTATGATGCCAGAGCATAGTCTTCTCTACTAGAAGTTTAACTTCCATAGAGTTTACACTATCAAGAATTTTTACATTCTTTTCTCCATGAGTAGCTTTCTATGACTTTACTGAGACACTATTACATTGAACAACATGTGCATCAAGCTTAGAAAAGGTACTAATTTGAGCACCCCTTGCTAGCACCATAGAGCCTCTAGTCATCTTGAAGCCATTTCTAGAGAACATGACTTGCACTCCAATATCATTCAGTTTACTAACAAAAAGTAGATTTTGAGCCAGACCTAGTATATGCATTACATCATTGATTCCCTTCACTCTTCCATTAGGGAATTGTATTCTGACTCTTCCACAGCCAACAATATCCAAAGATGAATCACTTGCCAAATACACCTTCCCACCATCGTATTCTTCATACTTCATGAACCAATCTCTATGAGATATCATGTGGAAAGATACTCCAAAATCAATCAGCTGGACATCATCTGATGCCTGCGTGGCCAAGACTGCAATGAAGGTGTCTGCATCACTCTGAGAAGAATCATTGGAGGAAGAATTATTCTTCTTCTTCTTCTCCCCCTCTTTACAATCCTTTCGAACATGACCAAGTTGCCCATAATTCCATCACTTTACCTTGGGCTTCTTACCAGGAGACTTTGATCTCCCCTCTGATTTTGATTTAGAATCATTATCCTTCTTCTTGCCTTTTTCTTTCAATCTTCCTCTAACAGCAAGGGCCTCCTTCGCCATCTCAAAAGATTTTCTTCTCATCTCTTTTGATAACAAAGAAGCAACATATTCCATCTTGAAACTAGATATTGTACTCCCAATAGCCATCACTAGGTGATCCTATGAATCTGGAAAAGAACATAATAGTAGCATACAACAATCCTCTTCATCAATATTTACACCCATAGATGATAATTGTGCAATTAGCATGTTGAAAGCATTCAAATGATCAACAATAGATCCTCCCTCCTGCATTCTCAAAGTATATAGCTTCTTCCTCAAGAATAATTTATTCACCAAGGATTTCCCTTGATAAATAGATGCTAGTCTCTTCCAAAAGGAAGATGCAATCTTCTCTTCATGCACATTTAGAAGAACAGAGTCTACCAAATAGAGCCTTATCAGCCCCTTAGACTTTCTATCTACAAGGTCTCAATCTTCTTGCTTCATGCCTATAGGCTTCGTTCCAGACATAGCGATCCAAAGATCACGATCAACCAACAGATCTTCCATTTTAAGTTTCCACAACTCAAAATTTCTGCCATTAAATTTCTTAATTTCAATCTTTCCTGACGTGCTTTCCATCTTAACCTATAATTCAAATTACCAAAATTTCTACAAGACTCCCACTAAACAGAAATTGACACAAAAAACCCAACATACCCACAAGGATAACACAACTAGCCAGGCTCTGATATCACTTGTAAGGAAAGCTAAGTGCAGAAACAACTCTCATAATGTCAAAAACCTTAGGGAAGAATGCAGAGATGCTTTTAAATTTTACAATTATAGACCAATTAAGATGCACTTGAAAGAGATAATAGAAACAAAGAAATAACATACACACATGAACACTAGATTTATGTGGGAAAATCCTTAAAGGAGAAAAACCCACCACACCAAAAGAAGTCACTTTGTATTACAGTAATAAAGATTACAAACAGAGATCTGACTTATCTTTCTAATGTCAGTTTACAACAACATTCACCATGAACAACCTTGTTACAGAATATTCAACACTCAAAATTACGTTCACTGATCACTCATCGAAATGATCAAACCAACTGTTCACACAACCATCGAACATTCCAACTGATCACAACCTTCAATCTCTGAGTATATCCATGACGCCCCTATCTATCGAGCTTCCTCTCAGTAACTTTCGCAATAGTCCAACTACCAGTGGTTCCCATTCAACTTCTCTGATTGGTCAAAAACAAACCACAGATGATGGTCAATCGGTCAAAGGCGTTCACAATGTATTCACATGTCAGTGAGACACTAACCATGTCTCCCCAATTCCACAAAGCCAACATTTGATATCGCCAAGAGTCCTTACTATCAGCAAGAGGTTACACCGAGTCTAGAAAGTTATCGCTAAGACTTCACCTTGTCGCTAATACTTATTTCTATTGATGAGACATCATACCGAAGCTCCAAAGTCACATAGATGTTAGTATTCCCTTTGGAAAGACCATCACTCTTCGCCAAGAGATCATACTGAGGTTGAAAGGTTACTTTGAAATGTTCATCAGTCAGCAAGACTTATCCTTCATTGCTAAGACTTCACACCGAGACCTTTGTGCTACTCCGATACTCTAAGTGTATACCATCGGTGAAACATACCAACTATCACCAATAGCTCTTCCCAAGTGTTCAAGTCACCATGATGAATCCAGTGTAAAGCTATCGGCGAGACTTTCCTTGTCAATATGAGTCATACTGAACATCCAATACTCTCCCTGAATACTTCAAGTGAAATGTTTTCGGTGAGACATTCATATCGGTAAGACTTTATACCGAAACATAAACCTTTCAGCCAAGTCTCCTCGATACCCGATAAACACCAACCATTGGTAAGAGATATCCACTCGGTAGAAGGTTATAGCGAAGGCCACAAGTCACAATGACAACACTAGTCGGCAAGACAAAAGAAAGGTCTCAGTGACCTGAATATTTCATAAGGTTTCACAATTGCTAGTTAGCCAGAAAAAAGTAATGTCACACCGACTTTGCTCTTCCAGAGGTTTCAGCCTCTAAGATTGAGGCACATATTCCAACATATATGTCATCTTTTTTCATCTATTTTAATTGTTTTTAGTTCATCACTAGTAAATAAAGGATGAAATATGTACCATTAATATTCTTTATATTAAAAATTTATTTTTTGTTGTAGATTGATTGGTGAATTTTTGTTACCACCATCAAATATTTTACCTCACTCATATCAAGATTTATCTGCCATTATGAAAGATATCAAAATGGAGTATCAAGAAATAGATACATGTCTCAATGATCATATTATATATCATAAACAACAATAATTTGCAACAGAATTCTTGAGATGCCATATCAGTAGATATCAAATAGATCAACTAACAAAAAAGGTGCCTCACAAGGTTCTTCGTTATATTCCCATTATTCCACATATTATATGATTATTTAGGTGTGAAAGGTTAGCACAATTTATGGATTACCATGCACAGAATAGAAGTGGAGATGACATTCTTCGAATTCCTACAAATGGTTCTGCATTTAGGGACATGGAGGAAAAATGGCCACACTTTAAAGAAGAACCTCGTAATCTTAGGCTTTCATTGGGAGCCGACGATATCAATCCATTTGGAGAGCTGAGATCTATTTACTCGGTGTGGCCTGTTTTTGTTATCAACAATAACATTCCTCCATGGATGTCAATAAAGAGGGAGCACATAATGTTTTCAATGATTGTTCCAGGTATTTTTCTACATCAATTTTCTTTAACGTAGTAGCCTCTCATTTGTCTTATTTGTTGCATAATAACTTATATTTTTTCATTCAATAGTCATGTACATTAATTTATATATATTGCAGTAAAATGGTTATAATAATTATGTAATGTTTATGTTCATTCAACTAGGTAAGTACCAAGTTAAAGATATGAATGTATATATCGAGCCATTTATCGACGAGTTACTAAATTTATGGAATGGCGTCACTATGTATGACGTCTCTAGACTAATAGGACAAAGACAATTTCAATTCCCTGCAATGCTTGTATGGACAATTCATGATGCCCCAGGGCTAACACATTTTTGTGGTATGTTATAACATTCGACTACACTTTAACAATATTTAATTTCATGAAGTAGGTATCATGCATGTTTTTTAAATAATCTATTCATTATATATAATTATAAAAATTGACATATTTAATCCAATTATATATGATCTTGCAGGTCTTCAAACAAAGGGAAAATTTGCATGTCGAATTTGTGGTCCAAAGATGAAATATCGTCATTCAACAAGTTTAGGAAAGTAGGTGTTTGATGACTATAGGCACTTCCTCCATAGAAATCATAAATATCGAACTACTGAAAAACATCTTTTCAATGGGAAAGAGGAGACTACATCAAAACCATGAAGAATGACACCTCACCTATGGAAGTTGGAATATAATAGAATTAATCGTCAAGGTTATACATCAGATCAAATTGTTTATCTATCATAGATGATATGTTTTCAATTTATATTTTTATATTATGTTGTGTTTACTCATGTTGTAATTGACAATGATTGTCATTGTTAATTTGTTTAACTTATATGCTTCAAGAAGGTCGTCAAGGCATTAATGGTCAGCTTCCACAGGGACTAAAAAGTTATCCCAAACAATTTAGTAGGTTGCCCTACTATTAGCAGCTAAAAATTGTGCATTTGTTTGATACAATGCATATTGGAAAGAATATAACATAAACATTATGGAAAATATTGGATGGAAGGCACAGCAAAAAAAATTGTCAAAATTTGTAGTGACATTCAGGAAGCCAATCATGCAATAAAAATTGTCATTCAATTAAATAGCGATGGAGATCAAATTAATATAAGTGCCCTTCCTTGGTTATAAATAGAGCAGCAAAGCAATGGTATAAAAGAAGTCATAAGAAAAATTTGATATTCCACAAGATTTGCTGCGAACATAAATAATATAATAACAAAGGGCAGGTGCATGAAGTTCAGTTACACTTTTGTGGCCAACTTCAAAAAAAGTTTGGAAATGACATAACCCAAGTGCGTTATAACACCCTCGCGTTATTTCATTTTAAAAGAAAAAAAAGTGAAAGTTATTCATTTTCTCTTTTCTGTTTTTCTGGTTTGCCCACTACCAAAAACCCTCATTTTCATGCTCATGTTCTAGGAGGAGGAATTCTTCAAAATTCATCAACAATAGTTGCTTTTTGTTTACAAAGATGGCGCCATGATGATGAAGAGGTACAGGAGGTAAGTATTGTTTGCTATTTGTTTTGAATTTATTAGTTTCAAGTTGATTTTGTTTGTTTTAGGTTAGATTTGAATTTTTTTTTAATTTGTAGGAGATGCAAGTAATCCTAAAAATCCTCAACAAGAAGAACAGGAAAATCCTCCTCAAAAAAATCAACCTTCCCCACCAATCACTCAACACCCTCTTGACACTCAACAATATTTGAGGAGTGAAATTGAAAACAAAAAAACAAATTAAGGATCTTATCAGTAGGTTGAGTGATCCAAATGCTTCAACCGTAGAAAGAATGACACTAGAAAATTCAATGAAAGAGATGTTAAAAAATGTAGATTCAATAACCCAACAAATAACAGGATAGCAAGATAGGAGGCATGCAGCTAAGGCATATTATGTAGATAAACTATCATATAAACAAGTAAAGGATTTAAAAATTACTAAAGGTGATTTGTGCTCTCCAGTCACTAACCCTAGAACAAATCAAAATCTTAGCCTCAATGAGAAGAGATTTCCTATTCATTAGTGCCTCCACCAAGAGATTATGAACCATTTTTATGATAGGTGGTACTTGGTATTTGATTACCCACTGTGCAATAATTGTGAAGTCCCCCAATATTTTCTTAGGAAACTATACAGTGAGTTCATATTTAACCAAATCCCAAATTATTTTGATATGATGGAGCTCTAAGGGAGAGGTGGGGGGTTGGATCAGGATAGTCCCAGTGCATAGATGGATCTTGTGTGGCAAGGGAAATGAACTCTCGCTAGGCCGCCTCATGAGCACATTGTTATGCCTATCGTTGCGAAGGAGAGTGCTGACATAGAGACATTGCAGGTGATCAACACTTTGACCCAGAGTCTCATCCACCGTAATAGCCCTATTGTACAGTGCCATCTAGGGGATTCTTCAGGTGGTGACCTTCGAACCCATGTGTGTCAATCTTGTGGGGTGACTTGTTCATATGACCCCACCGGCACTCAGGACGCTACTGCGTAGGATCCATATGCTGCTATGTAGGATCCTTATGTTGCTATGTAGGATTCGTATGCTACTACGCAGGATTTGTATGCTGCTATGGGGATGGAGAGGATGGCTGACATTTTGCATCGTGCATATGGCATTGATAGTCAGGTAAAAGTCATGTTCATTGAATTTAATTTATTAAATTTTGATTCTAAAATGCATGATTAACTAATTTAGTTTTATTATTTTAATAAAATTGCAAGGTAACAATGTTGAGACCGGATACATTGGTCCTCCACCTACTTATTTCTATAGTGCACCTATTAGTGGGGTATGCAACTAGTAAACAATTATAAATTTATTACATGTTAATAGCACTGTTTTACGAATGGTATTTTAATACATGTGATTTTGGATGTTGAATAGGCTAATATTGGTGGTTTGAAGCAAACACCTCCTAGTGCCAATAGATTCACTCAAACATACACTAAGGTAATAGAATAAATAAAACTTAACTAATTAATTATACTTAATAGATTTGTGTAGTTTTATTCATATTGTTGGTTATGTTTCATTACACGATCATTCAAACTCAAAGCATTACTTCAAATTCCATAACTAATAACTAGATGTTGATAGATGACAAAATTTTAGTTGTACAATTAGTTGTTTAGAAAGTCAGCATAAGCAACATGATGCAATTAATTCACATGGAGGCATGTGCTTGCAAAGCTGCACCACCACAAAAAACTATGGATGCTTGGAAAAAATCTATGAAACCATAATAGTTATCAATAGCATAGACAAGGCTATTAGTGATACAGAGCATCATATCAAAACACTCAATCCCCAGGGTACATCTGATGTAGAGCATCCAACAAACACCATCAACATCATTTCTTCAAGGGATTTCAATCCCAAATAGAATTAAGAGAAAATCAAATATAATTTCATCAGAAATCTAATTTTCATTCAACCAAAATCCACTCAAATTCTCTTAGCTATTCCATAGGCCATCATTCATCATTCCACTAATTAGTATTCTAATTGATTCATTCAAAGAAAAAACCATATTAAAGAAAACTTTGACTTAATCAATTAGATTCACATCATTCTCAACCATCATAAAAACAACATAAACCTGATTATTAACACTTGAACAATTCATCCTTTCATTTATTCACCAAGGAAAAAAATCAATTAAACCATACCTCACTGTTATTAGTCCATTATCAAGCACTGTATGGACCATATTTTTACCGAAATAGTCTATTTATAGGTTACAAACTCCTACTACAATAGAATCTTGATTTTCATCTTGTGGTTAATCACCAATTTGCTCAAAAGGCTTCATAATAGTCACCCATCCAACTGTCAAAGTCACCAAACCTGTCTTATACACCTTAACCAAATTTAGTAACATCAATCATATCATTAGTTTGATAGTAACCAAGCACTCAATCATATCATAAAACCTTTGAAAGGATACAAGTTAGAAATGTTGAAGATAGGAGAGATTGCCACCCCAAGAGGTAGCTCTATTTCATAAGCATTTTGGCCAAACTTGTAGACCACCTTGCAAGGTCCTATCTTCTTCATCATGAGTTTGGTATACTTTCCTTTTGGAAGTTTCTCCTTCTTCAAGTGTGCCATCACCAAGTATCCAACCTTGAATTGTACATTCCTCTTCTTTAAATCTTCCTTTTCCTTATACTTCTCAACATTCTTTTGAAGGTTTCCTTCACTTGTTGATGAATACCCTTGATTGTAAGAGAAAAATACTCACCTTGAGAACTTCTCCTAGCAACTCCTTGTAGATATCTTAGTTCATAGACCCCTCTAGGGTGCATGCCATAGACTACCTCAAAAGGGTTTCTACCAATGCTCCTATTCATGGATTCATTATATGCAAATTCATCCTGAGGTAAAATTAGATCCCAAGATTTTCCATGCTCCTTGGTAAGGAATCTTAAGAGGTTTCCCAATGATCTATTCACCACTTTAGTTTTTCCATCCATTTTTGGATGGTATGTTGAACTAAATGACAGATTTTTTCCTTAAGTTTCTTCTACAAGGTCCTCCAAAAGTGATCAATGAATTTAGAATCCCTATCAGAAACAATGCTTAAAGGAAATCCATGTATCCTAACAACCTCCTTAAAGAAGAGACCTGATATATGAGATGCATCATTGGTGCATTTGCAAGGAAAAAAATGTGCCATCTTACTAAATCTATCAACTACCACAAAGATTCTATCAAAACCTTTTTGGGTTCTAGGAAACCCCAAGACAAAGTCAATACTTACACACTCCCAAGGCCTATTGGGAATGGGTAGTGGTTGATAGAGTCATGCATTTGATGAAGTTCCCTTTGCCCTTTGACATATTGTGTAGCCTTCCACATACCTTCTCACATCCACCTGCAACTTTTGCCAATATTAAAATCTCCTAACTTGTTATAAGGTCTTGTCAAGGAAAAAGTGACCTCCAAGACACCCATTGTGTTTCTCCTTTATGATATTCTCCCTCATTAAGAATTTATGCACACAAAATTGGCTTCCTTTGAAGAGAGAACCATTCTAAAATAAAAATTCATAGAATTCACCTTGAGAAGAATTCAAATGCTTCTCACAAACATTGTATACCTCCTTGAAATATGAATCTTCATGATACATATCCTTCAATGCTTCAACCCCCATGCTTTGGAGTTGGATCTCTTGCACTACAAGTTCCCTTCTACTGAGAGTACTGCCACCTTATTTTCTTGTCCCTTCTTATGCTTTATTATGAAAGTATAGGCTTGCAAAGACTCTACCCACTTCATATGTGTTAGTTCTCAAAAACATAGACGAAATGCCTCAAGAGGTTGCCAATCTCTTGGTACATTTTAGGGTAACAAACAAGGCCAAATGTTTTAGACCTTCTACTCTTCAGGCACTGCTAGACCTAGGCGGGTGTACCTATATGAATAAAGTATACTTAAGGTTGTATGACTTGACTGAATTGACGGATCTATTACGATGGCACAAATGTAATAGATAAAAGTTTGCAAACTACTCCTACTCCTAATATTGAAATTGAGATATGGATGTTTGAATAATGTTTTATAAAATTCTAAAATGGAATTGGTGTGACCAGTGCCTACTTTTGTTGGGCTAATGGAGTCAAGAGGTAAATAATATGTGTTTCCCCCTTTTGGCTTACCTCTAGTTGCTAGGCACTTTGAGAATGAGGTTCTATGACTGGCATAAGACTTCACTAAATTTATGACTTGCATAAATTGCGCTGGAATATTTTCTTACCAGGCTCTTCTTCAATTATCCAAAAGAAATCCTTAAATCACTGTGATTTATCCAAAAGAATTTAAATTTGACTTGTAGACACCAATTGATTAATTCACACAAAATGGGAATACATTTCGATAAATTAGAGATATACTTGATATACTAATTTAAATGATTAAAAGACCTGAAGTTGGAGACAACCATATAGAAATGTAAATAATTTCATCACAAAAACTGAACACCAAGAAAGGATTTCACCAAGTTTATGCATTCTTCTCCATTAAATAATTTGAAAGTACTTTACAATATACAACATGATATTTATTTCGGCAACACTTCACCCTATCCAACTACCTAACCTACTTATTTCTCCTAAATCTAAAAATTTTAATGACATGATTTTATTGTACATATATACATTGTTTCTTTACGGTTGTGACTCTTCACAACATCTGTTTGGTGCAACTCTTCAGTTATCATCGGAAAATAAAATATTTAATTAATTTCCCTTTTGGAAATTTAAATATTTTAATCTTCGTTATCTTTGTCCCCTGTGAAAATTAATTCAATAATCTTCCTTTGCTAGAAATCTTCACTTTACTCTTTTACCGATATGTATCTCCAATATGTCCTTCGGGTAAAAATAATTATCCCATTTTGTCCTCTTGATGCAAATTGATTTATTTATGCTTTCACATGAAAATATTTTTTAGGTAAAATAATTACCTAATTGGTTAATTCTTCCATAAAAAATATTTTACCTCCCAAAGCACTCTTACACCTTTGGTAAAAAATATATTTCCTTCTAGTGCAAATATTTCATAATCTTTTACCCTTTATGCTTATTGTGAATAAAATAATTCTCCACTTTTAAACCCCCTTGATAAAATGAATAAAATTTATTTTTCCTCAAAGTATTATCGATTTCCACCATAAGCATATTTCATTCAATTTTTTGTTTTGCATCATACACACTCACATCTGGGTAACATAAAGCGTCGGGAAGCATTATTTTATCTTACATCGATATTAGAAAGTCTTGCTAATTCAAATTGTTACAGGAAGATTGTATCGCTAAGACATCATTCATGTCTTGTAGATATCACCAAGACATTATTCATGTCTTACAGATATCGCCAAGACATCAAACCACTCTTGCAGATATCGCCGAGACACATGAAGTCACCAAGACATTTGAAAGCTCTTGCAGATGTCACTGAGACATATGAAGTCGCCAAGACATTTGAAAACTCTTGCATGTATTGCTGATTTGGAAAGACCTCAAATATTTCTTACAGATTCGGCAAGACCTCAAACCTATCTTGCCGATGCACTTTTTCTTTGCTGCACAGTGACGAAAATGAGCCAAGTAGCCTCCAAAATGGCTTTTGAAAACTAATAGAATGATGTTGAAAAGCCATGAAAATGCACCAGTATGTTGAGCCATGATAGGGGAACATGTTTACCAAATGATCCAGACTGAAAATTGTTAATGCTCAAATTTTCCCATTCAACATTTTTTGAAAAATTTCACCTATTAAACTATGTAAAACTCATTTGATTTTAATTTTGAAAAAATACCAAATGACGTCCAAACACCCTAAAAATTGGCATGGAGGTAGAATTTAGTGTAGATAGTTGAAGGCACCAATCTGTTTGTGATTATCATCATCCATTCTCTTAATATTCACCCTCAAAGTTGACCATTTTAACAGATTCCGCTATACTGACAGCAGATTTTCTAGAAAACCCATCAACTTGTTGCTTCAAAACTTTGTCAAATCATATCGTATGAGGCTAAAATTTTGCATAGACACTCACATATGATAAATGAACATGTCTACAAAGTAATTTTGCTTGAAATCAAATAGATCCAAAATTATAATTTTTTTAAATGTGCTCTTGAGATTGCTTTTACACTTGAATTTCTGAATGTTAAAATCCTCTTTTTAAATATGGGGACCTAAAATTTACATGAAATTTTAAGTCCCAACAATATGCATATGAATGAGTTTGTCCTGTGCATTCAAAAAAGTCAAGGCATGATTATCAGTATAAACAACAAATTCTTTAGGTAACAAGTAGTGCCTCCACTTTTTGAGGGCTTGGACCATAGCATACAATTCCAAATCATAGGAAGAATACTTCCTCTTTGCTTCATTCAACCTCTCACTATAAAATGCAACCGATCTGCCTTCTTGGCTCAAAATAGCCTCTATTGCTTGATTGTTAGCATCACACTCAATGTTAAAAATTTTATCAAAATTAGGGAGCACAATTATAGGCTATTGTGCTACTCTCATTTTCAGATATTCAAACCCTTTATCAGCCTCATTGGTCCAAGAAAAATTACCTTTGTTACCTCCTTTGATGGTATCCAAGATTGGTGCACAAATTTGGCTAAAGTTCTTGATGAATTTTTTATAAAAATTTGCAAGTCCATGGAAGCTTCTCACATCTCCCATGGATTTTGGTGTTGGCCTTGAGTAAGAATAGCATGCACCTTTGAAGGATCCATCTTCAAACTTCCCTTGGAGATGAAAAAACCAAGGTAGACTAGTTCTTCCTTCATGAATTCACACTTTTCCATGTTGATTAGCTACTTCTCCTCTTGTAACCTCCTTAGTACCATGTCAAGGTGCTTCAAATGTTCTTCTTTAGACTTGCTAAACATAAGGATGCCATCTAAATAAAATACAACAAAATTTCCAATCAAAGGTCTCAATACCTCATTCATAAGGCACATAAATGTACTAGGGGAATTTGATAACCCAAAGGGAATCACCAACCAATCATAGAGCCCTTCATTAGTCTTAAAATTTTTCTTCCATTCATCCCCCTCTTTGATCCTTATCTGATGGTACCCTCTCTTTAGATCAATCTTGGAAAAGTGAGATGCTCCTGATAGACAATCCATGAGGTCCTCCATTCTTGGCTTCAAGAACCTATATCTAATTGCATGATCCTATTAATGGATCTCTAATTAGTGCAAAGCATCCAATTCCCATCCTTCCTTGGTGCTAGGATAGTAGGAACAACACATGGGATCAAACTCTTCCTCACTAGCCCTTTATCCATCAACTCTTGCACTTGTCTTGCAATCTCCTCATTTTGAGTAGGTGTCATCTTGTATGCAGCCTTATTGGGCAATGTAGCCCCTTGAATCAAATCAATATGGTGGCTTATATCCCTAATGGGAGGTAGGGAACTAGGTAATTCATTCACCATTATGCCTTTGTACCTTTCCAACAATTCTTGGACTTCCTTTGGTGCATCTTCGTTCTTCTTTGTGGGAAAATCTGCTTCAAGTTTTCGCTTCATAATTAGGAATAATCCTCCTCCTCCTCCTTCATTCAAGGTCTTCATGAACTCCTTCTCACCCACCATCTTAACACTAGGCCCTGCATGCGTTTCCTTGTCTTCTTCTAGGAGAGGTGAAAGGTTTTAAGTCTTCCCATCCTTTACAATGGAGTATGTGTTCTTCTCCCCATCATGCTTGGTCTTCCTATCAAACTGCCAAGGCCTACCAAAAATATATAGCTTAATACTTGTACTCAAATTTTTGTTTATTAGATCTCATACATTATAAGTCATGATGTGGATCTCGCTATTCTAACTTTTCTGTGATTGAATAATTTTTTGTTTTATTTTCAGATGTTGGTTGTGGGAACACCTCCAAATGCTACAAGGGAAATGGATATCAGTGTTTCATCTGCTATACAATCCTCCATGGCTCTGATAGAGAAGGTATGAGGAAAATTACTAAATTTCAATTTACATTTGTTGTTATAGATGTTAGTTCTAGTGAAAAATCAAACAATTATTGATTTGCAGTTTAATTCCTATTTGGATAGTTTATATAGGGCTTGAGAATACCTGAGCATCATCATGCAAATATTTCCATCATGGAGAGTGATCATGAGATTGCATTAAGTGATTATTTTGTTAAATATATCATTTCTTATAATGCAATTTCTATATATTAATGTCTTTACTTCTTATTGTAACAACTAAGAGTTCACCAGGAGCTAAACTATAGGAGGAGCAATAGGATCACTCCTCAAGCACATTAGAAATGAGTGATAGACTTATCACCATCAGATCGCCAAACAAAGGGAAATAATTTATTTCCATAGCATGGAGAGAAATGAATTTTGATTCCAGAGCCCTTTGTTGTATGCCTAAACATGACAATTTTGTACATATCTTGTATTGGATATATTTGACATTGTATGCCTATATGGAATTTGAGCATAAGCCTATATCGATATTTTGTAACTATATCTTATACTTATATCAACATATATTGATGTATGTGTACATGGCTATTTGGTTAATACTAATCTTTTTTATCGACAGTGTCCATATTTTCTCTTTTTGACAATGTCAAGAGCATGGCTACATACAGATTAGGCAAAAGAATTTTCCTTTTAGATTAGCAATGCATGGAAGTTTCAAAAAGTATCTTTGATATTACAAAAAGAGATGTGTTTATACCATAGCAGCAAAAATCTTTTGGGGAAAAATTGGCAATCCAAAAGTATAAGATTTTTTGAAAAAATCGGGAAAAAGTTTAGAAAAATTTGGAAAAATCAGATTTAAAAAAAGGTTAAAAAAAAGTAGAACAAGAGAAAAAAATTTAAAAAAAAAAATTAAAGGAATTTACATAGCATAGAGATATAGAGAGCAAATAAAATAAAGATTTTAACTAATAAATTGTAAAAAATAGATTTTTGTAGTTTATATTCATATCGTTGATTACATTACATTGCACATATTTCAAACTCAAAGCATTTCTTCACATTGCATAAATAAAAACTAGATGTTGATAGATGAAAAAATTTCAATTACAATATAGATTTTACAAAGTCAACCTAAGCAGTTATGTAATTACTTCACATTGCATAACTAATAACTAGGAGCAACTCCCAATTGCATTTTCTTGTCATGGCATTCTATGAGACCACATTTCTTTGAGGCATTTTTTCAACCAATTCATTTCCTTGTCTATACTACCACATTTTTGATACATGTCTACCAAATAATTTTGTAAAATAGTACACTGCCTTATTGCTATGGTTGAAAGCCTAAAACAAGTGCTTTCGAACAAGCTATGGATGCTTTGAAAAAATCTATCAAAAGCATAATAGTAAGCAATATCATAGACAAGGAAGTGAACTCTTTGAAAAAATTCCTCAAAGAAATGAGGTCTCATGGTGATGGAATTCCCTGACAATCAAATTCTTCTGATTGTCATGTCATTCCATCACCATGAGACCTCATTTCTTTGAGGCATTTTTTCAAAGAGTTCATTGCCTTTTCTATGCTAACACATTTTTCATACATGTCTATCAAAGAATTTTATCAAACAATTCATTTCCTTGATGCTATGGCTAAAAGCCTAAAATAGGTGCTTTCAAACAAGCTATGGATTGTCATGGCATTCCATCACCATGATACCACATTTCTTTGAGGCAGTTTTTCAAGCAGTTATTTGCCTTGTCTATGCTACCACATTTTTCATACATGTTTACCAAAGAATTTTTTCAAACAGTTCACCTCCTTGCTGCTATGGCTAAAAGCCTAAAATATGTGCTTCAAAAAAGCTATGGATGCTTGAAAAAAAAATATCAAAGCATAATTTAATAAGCAATAACATAGACAAGGCAGCGAACTATTTGAATAAAAGCCTCAAAGAAATGTGGTCTCAAATGGTGGGTGCCATGACAATCATAGCAATTTTCTTGTCATGGCATTCGTCATGCCATTCCATCACTATGAGACCACATTTCTTTGAGGCATTTTTCAACAGTTCTTTGCCTTGTCTATGCTACCACATACATGTTTACCAAAGCATTTTATCAAATAGTTCACCTCCTTGCTGCTATGGCTAAAAGCCTAAAATAGGTGCTTCAAACAAGCTATGGATGCTTGGAAAAAATCTATCAAAGCATAATAATAAGCAATAGCATAGACAAGGCCAGTGAACTATTTGAATAAAATTCTCAAATGAAATGTGGTCTCAATGGTGGTGGAATGCCATGACAATCCATAGCAATTTGCTTGTCATGGCATTCATCATGCCATTCCATCACCATGAGACCACATTTCTTTGAGGAATTTTTCAAACATTTGCTGCCTTGTCTATGCTACCACATTTTTCATGTGTTTACCAAAGCATTTTATCAAACAATTCACCTCCTTGCTGCTATGGCTAAAATCCTAAAATAGGTGCTTCCAAAAAATCTATGGATGCTTGGAAAAAATCTATCAAAGCATAATTTAATAAGCAATAGCATAGACAAGGCACAAGCATTTGAATAAAAGCCTCAAAGAAATGTGGTGTCAATGGTGGTGGAATGCCATGAAAATCTATAGCAATATTCTTGTCATGGCATTCACAAGACAAGGTAGTGGACTATTTGAATAAAAGCCTTAAAGAAATGTGGTCTCAATGGTAGTGGAATTCCATGAAAATCCATAGCAATTTGCTGGTCATGGAATTTGTCATGCCATTCCATCACCATGAGACCACATTTCTTTGAGGCATTTTTTCAAATAGTTTTCTGCCTTATCTATGCTACCACATTTTTCATACGTGTTTACCAAAGAATTTTATCAAATAGTTCACCTCCTTGCTGCTATGGCTAAAAGCCTAAAATAGGTGCTTCCAAAAAAGCTATGGATGCTTGGAAAAAATATATAAAAGCATAATTTAATAAGCAATAGCATAGACAAGGCAGCGAACTATTTGAATAAAAGCCTCAAAGAAATGTGGTCTCAATGGTGGTGGAATTCCATGATAATCCATAGCAATTTGCTTGTCATGGCATTCGTCATGCCATTCCATCACCATGAGATCACATTTCTTTGAGTCATTTTTTTCAAATAGTTCATTGCCTTGTCTATGCTACCACATTTTTCATACATGTTTACCAAATAATTTTATCAAATAGTTAACCTCCTTGCTGCTATGGCTAAAATCCTAAAATAGGTGCTTCCAAACAAGCTATGGATGCTTGGAAAAAATCTATCAAAGCATAATAATAAGCAATAGCATAGACAAGGCAGCAAACTGTTTGAATAAAAGCCTTAAAGAAATGTGGTCTCAATGGTGGTGGAATACCATGACAATCCATAGCAATTTTCTTGTCATGGCATTTGTCATGCCATTCCATCACCATGAGACCACATTTCTTTGAGGCATTTTTTCAACCAGTTCACTGCCTTGTCTATGCTACCACATTTTTCATACATGTCCACCAAAGAATTTTATCAAACAATTCACTGCCTTGCTGCTATGGCTAAAAGTCTCAAAAAAGTACTTTTGAACAAGCTATGGATGCTTGGAAAAAATCTATCAAAGCATAATAGTAAGCAACAAGCTATGGTCTCATAGTTTTTTTTCATGCGAAAATCAGTGTGATTTTATTCACATTTTTTTGCAGGTTATAAACTTTTTTTTTTTGCCAATTTTTTTGTTTTAAATGACATTCAAGTTTTTGGTGGTTTTTTTGTTTATATGATGATATGTGATATTCTAATCCTAATTCATGCTTCTAGGTTGCATAGATATATATTTTGTTTTTACATGTTTTTTGTACCAACGAACCCAAAATGAACTGAACCCCCCTCCAAATTTTTTTGGCCAAACCAGCATGTTTGGGTGAAAAAGAGGACCATGCCTAGTGTGAACATGCCTATTCAAACGCATTGGAATAGTTTGTTTGGTCACACAAGTTGCAGAATGAAAGTTGCACCACTTTGTAACTTTACACTGCTTCCATTTGACACTTTTTCCATCAACTAAAATCTGAACACCATGGGAAAACCACTCCGAGATAATGAAAATCGAGAGAGGTTATTGTAGAGGGGCCCAACATGATCCTATGGGATTATACAAAAAATTTCTAAGCATCACGGTGTCTGAGTAACCTCATGCTGAATTTTGCAGCAATTTTTCCCTATGGACCCTTAAGGGATCGAACCGGTTGAAAATAGCTTGAAGTGATTCTGTGTGTTTGGGTGCGAAAGAGGACCATGCCTAGTGTAAAAATTCCTATTTGGATGCATTGGAATATTTTGTTTGGTCACACAAGCTACAGAACAAAAGTTGTACCACTTTGCAACTTTACACTGCTTCCATTTAACACTTTTTTCATCAACTGAAACTTCGACACCACAGGAAAAAAAACTCTAAGATAGCGTAAACCAAGAGAGGTTATCATATAGGGGCCCAATGTGATTCCATAGGATTAGACGAAAAGTTTTTAAGCATCACGATGTCTGAGTAACCTCATGTTGAAGCTTGCAACCATTTTTCCCTTTGGACCTGTAAGGGATCGATCTGGTTGAACGTAGTTCGAAGTGATTCTGTGTGTTGAGGTGTGAAATAGGACCATGCCTAGCATAAAATTTCCTATTCAGATGTATTGGAATAGTCTGTTTGGTCACACGAATTGCAGAACAAAAGTTGCACAACTTGGAAACTTTTCATTGCTTCCATTTGACACTTTTTCCATCAATTGAAATTTGGACACCACGGGAAAACCAACTCCAAGATAATGAAAATCAAGAGATTTTATTGTAGAGGGACCCAACATGATACCATGGGATTAGACAATAATTTTCTAAGCATCACGGTGTCCAAATAACCTCATGCTGAGGTTTGTAGGCATTTTTCCCTTTGGACCCTTAAGGGATTGATCTGGTTGAACATAGCTCAGAGCTATTTTGCATGTTTGGGTGAAAAAGAGGACCATTCCTAGCGTAAACATGCCTATTCAGATGCTTTGGAATACTCCATTTGGTCACACGAGTTGCAGAATGAAAGTTGCACCACTTTGCAACTTTCCACTACTTCCATTTGACACTTTTTTCATCAACTGAAACTTCGACACCATGGGAAAAACCACTCCAATATAATGTAAACTGAGAGAGGTTATTGTAGAGGGACCCAATATGATCCCATAAGATTAGACAAGAATTTTCTAATCATCACGGTGTCTGAGTAACCTCATGCTAAAGTTTGCAGCCATTTTTCCCTTTGGACCCTTAAGGGATCGATCCGGTTGAACATAGTTCAGAGCAATTCCGCATGTTTGGGTGCAAAAGATGAATATTCATAGCATAAAAATTCTTATTCAGATGTGTTGGAATAGTTTGTTTGGTCACACGCATTATAGAATGAAAGTTACACCAGTTTGCAACTTTTCACTACTTTCATTTGACACTTTTTTCATCAACTGAAAACTGGACACCACGAGAAAACTACTATGAGATAATGAAAACAAAGAGAGGTTATTGTAGAGGGGCCCAACATGATCTCATTAGATTAGAGGATAAGTTTCTAAGCATCACAATGTCCGAGTAACCTTATGCTGAAGTTTGCAGCCATTTTTTCCTTTGGACCCTTAAGGGATCGATCTAGTTGAACAAAAGGTCTATACTCTAAACTTATCCAAACCTTACCAAATCTTGGGGAAGAAATTATAAGGTGTCAAAACTTCAAAATACACAATTAGATCTTAGTTATACTACTGTACAATGGGTAAACCATAAAACCCTCTATTATCGCCTAAACCCTAGGGGTTTATTGAAAATGATACTTCCAAAGCTAACCACAACCTATAAATTACTCAAACAAGTTTGTGATACCCTACAAAATCTCAAACAATTATAAAATAACACCTCCCTATAAAAAAAAACAATTTAACTCTTCAAAACCACCATTTTTCTTAAAGAAAACTCACTTTTACACACATGGGTTTCACACCCATCTCACTTTCAGACCTCCCGAACACAAACACATCATTCCCACACCTTAATAATGTTAGTTTAGACCCATTCCTCAAGTTACGGAGGCTAAAAAAAGAGGAATGGGTCAAAAAGCCATTTTTATTGACTCAAAACCTTCAAATGTACAAGTTCAGGCCAGTTTTAGTAAATTGATGATACTGTACTCATTATTTGCCTTGATGAATAAAACCTACTGAATGGTGCTCCTGCACCAATCATACATTGACCTTCTTGTCCCTCCTAAATTTTTGACCACATCCATGGTCTTCTTGGTTCCCATGCCTTGATATGGTTATGCAAATGAAAATGAAGCAAAGTAATCATCTCCTTCTCTACTGGCTGGAAGAATGCATACTTAATGTTTTGATACATGATATCAGATCTCTCATCTACTCTCATGGTTGAATACTAAAATCCAGCATGGTGGGCCTCCAAAGTTCCAGTCATCTTTCTTCCTCTTCGACCAAATGCTGGCCCGATCCACACATCTGCCAGCCTAATTGAATTTCTTGTTGAAAGTTGAAGTTTCTCCTGAGTCACCAGTGTTGCTCTGTCTACCTTTTCAGACTCTTTCATTGCTATAGATCATCTCTAGGATTTAATCATTTGTACCACACATAGTTGATGTGCTTTGAATCCTTGCATCTAAAGGAGATTTCCTCAACATAAATACTCTCTCAAGGTTAACAATCATACATTGATCTTCTTTCCCATCTTAAAGTTTGTACCACATGCATTACCTTGACATAAAACTCAACATCCTTGGTCTTCTTGGTTCCCATGCCTTGATATGGTTATGCAAATGAAAATAAAGCAAAGTAATCACCTCCTTCTCCATTGGCTGGAAGAATGCATGATTAATGTTTTGATACACGATATCAACTCTCTCTTCTACTCTCATTATTGAATATCAAAATGCAATATGGTGGGCCTCTAGAGTTCTAGTCATCTTTCTTCCTCTTCCACCAAATTTTTTCCTAATCCACACATCTCCTAGCCAAATTGGCTTTATTTTTTGAAAGCTAAACTTTCTCCTGAGTCACCAATGTATCTCTCTCTGTCTTTTCAAACTATTTCATTGATACAAATCATCTTTAGGATTTAATCATTTGTACCACATGGTTTATGTGCTTTGAATCATCAATAATAGTCTTCAAAATTGGCTACTAGTACAAGTTCATTGTTCTTTCATAATACTTTATAACCATGGAGTTCATCCATTCCTTGATGCCATCAAGTGAAGATTAAGGAATGGCATCAATGCAGAGTACATCCCACTTGAAGTCTTTGAAAGAAATAGCCATGTCAAATTCCTTTTTCCCAAGTCCTACTCCCTCAAGGTTAACTCCATGAAAACCAAGCTCTCTAAATGTTACATATCAAAGTCTAGTTCAAAATATTTTAGATGAGGCTGCTCCCATAGCTCTCTTACTTGCTTGACAAAACCTTGAAACTCTATATTGATTTTGTTTTTCCTATCCCTCTCTTGTTGTTCTTCCTCAATTTCATCAAGATCATGCATTGACCTTCTTGAAACTCCTAAATTTTGGACAATATCCATTACCTCCACATAAAACTAGACATCCTTGGTCTTCTTGGTTCCCATGCCTTGATATGCTTATGCAAATGAAAATGAAGCAAAGTAATCATCTCCTTCTCCGTTGGTTGGAATAATGCATGCTTAATGTTTTGATACATGATATCAGATCTCTCCTCTACTCTCATGATTCAATACCAAAATCTAGTATGGTGGGCCTCTAGATTTCTAATCATCTTTCTTCCTCTTCCACCAAATGCTAGCTTGATCCAGATGTCTTCTAGCCTAATTGACTTTGTTTTTGAAAGTTGAATGGTGCAGGAGCACCCACACTTCACCCTCAATTTGTGATTTTTTTTATGGTAAATTGGGAGGACAATTGGTAAATGCTAGTATGTTGAGGTATTTTTGTCTTGAATAAGGTCTAATAGACCAATCTATTTTGATACACCTTTGGTTTGTTTAGTGAAAGGAAAATCCATTTTTCTTTATTCATCTTATACAGACCAGCAGGGTCTGAGTTTACTTTAATTTTTGTGATGGAGCCCTTCCTCCTATTGTGGTGAATTGTGACTTAGTGGAAAGTTTTACAATGTTTTTTTCAAGTTTCCTTAACTCTTTTAATAATGGTAAGGCGTTTATAGGGTTGGTGATGTTGTTTTAGGTTGAGAATGTCATATTTTGGCTTGAAATGGAGGAACCAAAGTGATTTCGAGATCTACTGAGTCTAACGGATAGATGAAGGTTTATTATGTGTGTGAAGACCCTAAAAAACTTGTTTGATGCTTTGGTGAGGTTTGGAAGGCCTTGGAGTTGTGAGATGCTAAAAACCCTATATATTTTTGATAGAAAATTGAGGGTTTTAATCAATTATGGCTTAGAGGTTGAGTGCTTTTCTAAAACCTATGGAATTGGTAGTTTTGTGACCTATTTGATGACTTTCCAAGAGGTTGTGGGGTTACAAGAAGTGTAAAGAGTAGTTTGTTTGTAAAATAGGGCTAATTTTCTAGCCTTTTTGTAGGGCAGTTTGAAGGATCTCCAAGAAATTGCAAAGAAACCTTGTATGTTTGGCTTGGGAATGGTGTTGGGGGTTTGAGTAGATGCTATATTGATGATGAGATGGTTCTGGAGAGGCATTCTCTAAAATTTAAGCCAAATTGTTTAGTTTCAAAGCATTTTTGTTGGTAGTTGTTCCAAGATGGCCAAATGAAATAAAAAAGGTTGTTGACTTACTAAAATCTGATTTGTTTGAGTCTTATCCACCTTGAATCTGCATCACTAAAGTTTCTCCTAAGTCACCAGTGTAGTTCTCTCTTCCTTTTTAGATTCTTTCATTGCTACAAATCATCTCTTGGATTTAATCATTTGTACCACATGGTTGATGTGCTTTGAATCCTTGCATCTAAAGGAAATTTCATCAAAATAAATACTGCTACTCTTTGAAGGTTAAAAATCTCAATCTCACCAATAGTACATTTACAACCATATTCAAACATTTTCCTTCAAAAGGCCACAAATTCAAATATTGACTTAAATAGCCTTCAAGAGGCTTTAAATAGCCTTTACAAATGATTCTACATCTTTCCAATCATGCCTAACTATTCTTTTGAAACTAACATGACTTATTACATTATAAATCAATTGTGGATGTGTTATGACCTTATTCAATTGAAAAAACTCATAACACAAACTAACCTAAAATATTTTCGTGAACCAAATTTGCTCAATAACCTTGGTGCCCCTACAACAAATTTAATTATTTCAGTAAATGTCATTACAACTAAATCTCATTACAATGCCTGAGGTACTATGTTCTCACATATATTTTACATTGTCACTCATACATTTGAGATTCTCTTATAATGTCTACATCATAGGTTCTCATTTAGAGGCTAACTTCAAATAAGAAACTTGATATTCCCTCAAAAAGCTTCACACACTCTTTTATAATGTCTTGAAATCAAAATTGAGATTTGTCAAGATCATCAAAATAAGGATGTTGCATTTTTTTTTTGGATGAGATTCTCTTTGATGGCTCCAAAATCAGCATTTTCTGCAAAGAGAGACCAATCAATTTTTACTAGTTTAGTTACAGATAGGCAAAGTAAAAGAATAAAAAGAAATAGCTCATGTCCAAAATGGAAATGAAATGAAAATAGATGGAAGGAACTTATAGATAGGCATGGCAGTATGTAAACTTAGTCACTCCTACTCATACATCTTCACTGCGAGTTCCAAGATACCTATTGCACACAACACCTCTCATGAATCTAGAATATCTTGAAATTCGAGATGCTCCTAAAATGTCTAAATCATAGGTGCTCATGATAAGGTTAACTTCAAATGAATTACTTGAAATTCCCTCACCAATCTTCACACACACTTTTTTAATGGCTGAAAATCATAATTGAGATTTGGCTTGATAATCAAAATAGGGATGTTGCATTGCTTTCATGCTTGAGATTATCTTGGATGGCTCATAAATCTGCATTTTCTGCAAGGGAACACTATTCAATGTTTACCAGGTTACTTACAGATACACAAAGTAAAATAAGACATGATAGCATTGGCATCAAACAAATTAATGAGGATACAAGTATAAATTAATAAAAACCATTGTGCATATACTTACAAATTAGTCTAATGAACCATCTAGATCTGCTCTACTTTTTATTGTGTCAAGTATTGCCTCATGGTCAGACTCACGGACCTTCCACAAGGTCTTGTTCAAAGGCCTGCCCCAATATTTGCTCGAACGAACATTGGATGCCACAACAAGGTTCGAGTAATGAAGAATCTTACGATGTGTTTCAAAGTCCTCAAACAACCAATGTTTAACACTCTTATGTGGGTACCTTCTAAGCCACATTCCAGTAAAAACAACTGAGCCTATAGGGTATTCGATATTTTCTCCATCTATAACTGGGGCTTCCAATTTATTTTTAGTCTCAACATAATGACACAAGTTATAATCTATTCCCTCTTCATTTTCTTCATCTGCAATAATTGCATAAACATGCCCTGCATTGATATGTGCATAAAATCACTCGAAATTAGTCAACATTATGAATATAGTACTAAGTAAGATAACAATATGGAATTTGAAAAACTAAGCAAGTAGATATATTACCTGGTTGAACTAAATCTGATACATGGTCAAAGTTGACCGATGATTCCATCTATGTTAGTTCCAATGTCGTCGGAGGGCGATATGTGTGAAGTGGGGTAAGATAACTTGTCAACCATTTGTCAACCCACTCCCCTGACTCATAATCATTCTAGGCTTGCATTGTACATGAAGAACAAAAGCATGCCATCTTATGTGTATCGATACTCCATGAACCTACTTTTGAGCTAAGGAAAGAGTGTAGCTCACTCAATCCTATTAGTGTACAACAATCCTCATATGGTGTAATGTTATTATTATCCATCAACCAAAAAAATCTATGAACTGAAGACTTACCTTCATTACCTAGACCCATCGAAGCATTACACCACTCGACGATTGAACTTGAATCTGTCAACTTTGCACTGTCTTTATACTTTAACTCTTCTCTTGCTAATTCTATTTTCATGCATGCTCCTACACCATCATGCTCCCCCTTTCCACACCTAACCTCACAAAAGTTCCACATATGCTGAACACCTGTAGTGAGATGCATCCTATACAACCAATAGAACACGCATGTGTTCTTGAACTATGCTACACAGTTATCTGACCATATTATATGTCGACCGTATGCTATGCCCCCTTGAGCCAAATCACTATAGAACATCTGGAAGCAACCTTGCACGAGCTCTAGAGAATGTGTGCGATCATCACTAATATAAAAGTGATACTCCCTCAATACCTTCCTTTGGTCCTATGTACTATTAGCTACATGAATGAATACTATGTGCACAACTATCGAAACCTGTGTGGAGTTGTAATACTATGACTACACCTCACACTATGGTTGTAGAGTGTAGTTCTCTAAAAATTCAACCACTGATACTATGCTACCTATGGGAAAGGTGTCCTTGCATAGCTTGAATTATGTTTCCAGCCATCAAGCTCTACGGGTATGCCTTGCATACTCATACACTAGATTCTCATGAAACATGGACATAAACTGATACACTGGAATCTTCTCAATATCCAAATCACACCTTTTTTCTTGAGACCCATCTTTTGTAGCATATACTAATGTTTTATACTTCCCAAAATCTACTAGTTTATGCCCCACCTCATCTGTGCTTTCCATATGTTTTCATACTTGCATTCGTTGCAAGCCACCGCAACGCTCGCATGAACCATCCAAGCATGTTCTCCTGTAGAATGTTTGGCCATCCTCTATTTGATATAAATTTTTTGATAATAAATCTCTTGAATATTTTGGTGGGGCTTCTATGCCCCAATCCTACAAAACATCATTACTATGCAAATCTAAACATATAGAATGATAAACATCATAATGGTTAGTGAATTCAATATGTAGTCTACAACAAAAAGTAGTGCATGTGTGATTTATCTTGACATAAAAAGGTTTAAGCATTTCAAAGAATCTTTGAGAAATACTAATTTGAGGATAAGAATTTTGAAATTTATGAAAACATTGGGTTTGAGTCGTATCCAAAAAATTCTTTGGATGTGGTTCACGGTTCCGACTACTGATTCTCCTTCTTACAACATCCCTTTGATTCAAAGATGGCATTGTATTATTCTTCCAATAATCTTTGATTAGTGTTTTCAATGCTTCAACAAATGTTCTATCTTTATGTGGCATTCTTCCCGAGAATGCCTATAATTCATTTGAATCGGTGCCTTCAATTTTTTGCCACCTTTGAATGGCTCTTGATAAAGTTTTTCTACTAATTCCCATTTGTTCACTTGTCTTTTTAATGAGATGAGATATCTTTGTTTGATAGCTTACCAAAATCGATTTAATGACATGTTGGGTGACATTACTATCCTTTGAACGTGAGGTCTTACCCACACTCTCATAAGCATCCACTAGATTCTTCACAATAGTGTTTTCACTTGATGCATTTGATATTCTCAACCTAAGAGTCTTCATGATGTTTTTGTACTTGAAACCCCGCATCATTTAAACAAATAGTTGACATCTTCTGATCTCATTTATCCTTTCAAAGAACATTTGCCAAATATTATCAGCATATCTTCTACAAGTGTGTTCTAGAATCTTAGCTTCCATGTACTACAAAATATCCTCATCAATATTAATCAAAAACTTTGGCTTTCTACGCAAAATTCTAGGTGGTTTTCTCTTAGGTACATACATCTCAACATTAGCAATTTCATCAATATTTAATTGAGGTGGGCTAGATTGCATACCTTCGACCGAGGGTGGAATAGAATACATACTTTGAGGTTCACATGGGGATGATGGCATACCTTGTTCATCAAATCCAAGTGATGATGTACTCTCAACTTCAGATGTGGTGGATGGTGTCCAACCATACTCACTTGTGGTAGATAGTGTCCCTCCATATTCGCTTGTGCTTAATGGTGTCCCTTCGTATTCACTTGAAATAGAGGGTGTGTCTCCAACTATGGTATCTACATCTCCCCTACCACAAATTTTTTGCAATCGTGCCCTTTGTGCTTCCAATTTCTTTTCTCTTTTTGACAGTTGAGGTTCCTCTTCATGTGGCTTGTTTTCGTCAATCGTTCCCAATTTCTATTTTCATGATATTCCCTCATCCATTTTTTCTCTTTATCTCTGAAGGCTTGGAGTTGATCATCTATTAGTTTTTTCCTTTTAACAGTTTGTTTCTTCGGCATAACGAATAATTTTACCTGTGCAAAAAGTGCTAAGTCAAGTCAAATTAACTAATAGTGAAGGTTTGTAAAGTCTATTAAAGATGGAGACCAACGGTCACCTCTTTCAAATGTTAGTTTCTGAAATTGAAGTGGTTTTTTTTCAAGTATGATATTGTGAAAGATTGAATCAAGTTCAAGCTAACCCCATTGTAGGGAGATGAAAGGGAACAAGACAAAATGGAAAGGATAGTGATGATGGGAAGGAAGGAGTTCCTCAAGCATGAGGAAGATAGACATGGTGAAGGTGCAGCTACTTACACAAAGAAAAGAGTTGAGGTAGAAAAAGTAGACAAAGGAGTAATGTTGGAAAGGAAAAGGGATGGAGAAATAGTGATAAGATAAAGGGAATCCTTTATACAAGATCTAGACATGTTTGCAAAGTAGGTTGGAGACAAGAAAAGGACTGATTTTAGTCAAGAAAAGGTAGGAACAGGTGTAGGACAGTCTAATACTGTCAAAACAGAGGTATGCAGACCTAATGAAAAGAAATGTGAGGTGAAGAACCTTGGGGTAGAGACCCTAATGCAAGGAAAAGGAAAGATAAGTGGAGACAAGATGCAGAAGAGGAAAGAATGGCCTAGTAAGGTCATGGTGGAAGAGATGGATTGTCCAATGAAAGGGAAAGATGGAAAGCAACAGAATGATGACAAAGAAGATGGAAGACCACATGATGATAAGGTCTCATAGGCAAAGGGAAAGAAGGTAGAGGTAAAAGAGTGTGGATGGATTGAGGAAAGCCATGAAGGGCTTGTCAAGAATATAGAAATTATGATAGGGGCAATGTTGTATCCCCTGTAGATAAAGAGAGACAAGGAGTAGACAAGCATTGTAGAAACAGTGACATTTAAATCAGAAGATATAGAGGTAAACGAAGATTTGATTCAAAGTCTAGATGCAAAGAACCCATGTAGGGGGCAAGAAAAAGAAGACAAGAATTTTTTTTTGATGCATGTCATAAAAATGGAAGTTGCAAAGAGCCTAGATAAAAGGCCAGTGTAAGAATGTATGATAGTTGAGGATAAAGATAAGTGTGTGGAAAGCATGGTAGATGCGGTAAGTGGTCCACTAAAGGGATAAGAAGATAAAGAGCCTAAGAATACAGTGTTGGAAAAGAGTTCAGTGGAGGATAAGAGATCAAAGGATGTGATGCATCAAGTGGAATGGAAAAAAGGAAAGGAAAGGTCTGAGACAGAGTTTGTAGAAGGTGCAGTCACCATAAAAGGTGAAATTGCAAATACAAAGTGTTTGAATGACTCAAAGATGGAGGAGACTAAGGAAGAGATGTTTATAAAGGTTGGCCAAGTGAAGGCTAGAGGAAAGGTGAGAGTGGGATCTCCAAATGAAATGGAGAAGAAATCAAAAGATGAGGCTAGGATAGTGGATAGTCCTAGATGGGTAAGAGTACTGATGTGGAAATTGTATGCAATTGTGGCAATGGCTCCTAGATGGGAGAACTTGAAGCATATGGTGAAGAGGATGGATAAGAGGAAAAGAGTGAAAGGAGTGATTTATCACTTGTTTTGATGATCATGTTGATGTAGGTGAAGCCAAGGGTGAAAAATAAAAGGACAGAGAGTGTACTATTTGGGAGTAAGTGACACCATGGAGCAAGTTAGGAGCAATTGGATGCAACCATGGATGATAGGACAGAGCAGGAAGGTGCAAGTTAAAGGTGATCAGCCAAGATAGGAATTTTTTTGCAAGGACAAGGCCAAGCCTAAGGTGAAGATGAAGGCAAGAAGGAGCAATGGCAGGAATAAGAAGGATCATCAAAGATTTGTTGCAGGTCAAGGTGTTGCAAAATTCCAAGAGACTTGCAAAGCTTTCATGGCTAGATGTATGGTGCAGGAGCACCAAGGAAAGCTAGGACCATTAGGTGGTCAAGTGATGAATTTTTTCTTTGTAATCATGAGTGTGATGTAAAAAGGTCTCAAAAGACCATTAGGAAGTGTTTTGTGTCATGTTAGGTTGATAGTTTTATGAAGTTGCCATGTCTTGGAAAATGTTGTCAATATGATAGAATGAAGCCTTCAATGGCATAAACATGAAAATTCCTATAAGATGGAAATTTAAAGGTAAAATTAGTGTGATGAGGTCATCATAAGTTCATTAGAATAGGTTGAAAGTCAGTTTTAGTGTCAAAAAGTGAAAAAATTGCAAAAAAAGAAAAAATGCAAAGTTGCACTAAAAAGGGAATTGAAAGGTCAAGTTGGTAAAGGGAAGTTGTAAGGTGGTTTTAGATGGTTGTAGAGGTAGGAGTACCTTTAAAAAATTCCATGTAAACATTGGAGGGAGGTTGGAATGACTCCATTTGAAAATTTGAATGAAATCTTTTGATGTTTCCATGTTTTTCCCTATTTTTCTAAACTTTGTTGGTAATAAATAGTCCATACAGTAAATATTGTGGCATGAAATGAATTGGGAATGATAGTGGAATGAATCTTCTATGATTTCCATTAGATTGGAGGCTTAACCATTTAGTTTTGTGGGATTTAGAGTAGATTTTCAAAGACTGCCTATGTAACTGAGAAATTAAGGGTTTGAGAGTACAAAGAATGCAAGCTTGATCCATTTCACTTTCTATAGGTATTGTAACTCAATGGAATGGATCATAATAGGTAGGGTTAAATGTTTGGGGGTCTATTTTGTGCACGTGTGTTCATTTGAGTGAGTAGGAGTGATACCTAGGGCTGGAAAAGTCAATTTTCCTTGTGAATTTGAAGGCGAGACGGCGGGGTTTGTCAAAATGATGAAGAACTTGTTGATCTAATGAACTTTTAAGTTTGTGTAGGGTATTTGGAAGGTGTTTGATGCTTCTTGGGGGTTTGGAAAGGCTTGGGAATATGACTTTCAATAAACCCTTGGGTTTTAGCATGTAAAAGGAGGGTTTGTTGAGACAACACTTTAGAATGTTTGTTTCTGGGAACTAACCATGGATTTTTTTGTTTTAGAACATATCAAATGACTACCCATTGGCTTCAAGTAAAAATAGAGTCTTTAAGAGGGACCTCCTTTGTAAAATGGGGCTAATCTAGTAGCCTTTGGGTAGGGTAACCTATTGAAAATCCATACTGTTGCAAGGGAACCTTATGTGATTTGTTGGGAATTATACTTGGGGTAAGAGTGGATGCTAAATGGATGATGTGTTGGAACTTTTATGGCCTTCTCTAAAAGATAGGTCCATTGGATGAATTTTGAGACCTAGAAAGCAAAGGATATTGTTTTGGGTAGTTTGGGAGAATGAAGTTTTGAAGGTTGTTTCTTTGCATGCATTTGATCAAATTGGGTTGGTTGTTGTGTTGCTCCACCTTGTTTGCACCAGTATTTGAATTAACATTAGGTTGTTATGAGTTAATCTTCACCTTGGCTCTACATCAGGAAGGCCTTGGAGTTGTGAAATATAGAAAACCCTAGATATTTATGAGAAAATTGAGGGTTTTTGTATTGGAAACCTATTTGAGCATGCATTAGGAGTATATTCCAATTTATTAGAGACATGTATGGAAAATTTGGTAGCATAGACAAGGAAATCAATTGGTTTGTATAACTGTTTGACAAAATACCTCAATGAAAGCTTTGGAAGCATACACAAAGAAAGTCAATTGTTAAATTTAACAAAATGCCTCAAAGAGATGTGGTTTAAAAATGTAATAGGAAAGTGTATAGAATTGTGTAATTTAAAATGTCTATTGCCAACCTAAGGTTGTAACTTGACAAATAGACAATTTGATCAACATGGAATAAGTAAAACAAAAAAAATGAAAGAAAGTCATAATAGAATGAAATAAAATGTACAAAGTCTTCACATACCTAAAAAACCAAAGTTTGAAATGGAGGAGTTCTACCCAATTATGTAGCCTTTGCTTCTTCTTTCCTCAAAAATTTGACTTTTTCAAAAGTTTGTTCCCCTCCAAACTTCAATTGTATATCAATTATCACTGTAATTCAAACTTGAATTCATATTACATGCCTTCCAATGTGAAAACTCTACTATTTCATGCAAACGTGATTAAAATATCATGAAAAAGGTGGTGGAATATAAATATCATGCATGCATAGTTCACTCAATCACCAAAAAGATACTTTTTGTTGGAGCATGCACAAAACCAGAAGAATATGCAGAATGTGGGCCAACATCATGGGTATATTGTGTTTTTTAACCATTTTTAGTGCAAGAAATAATGTGCACATGTTATAATGTTCTCGCATCACTTATTACTAAATGGCCATCTCTCTATTTATCAATAAAGTGCTCACATTATAATAAATTTAGTTTTTTTAAAGATTTATATGGTATACCCACTCCTACACTATCTCCCACACACTTTCACCCTCTCCCACTCTCTCCCACCCTCTCTTCCACTCTCCTAGTCTTTTCAGCTCTCTCCCATGCTCTCTGACTCTCCCACCCTCTCCCCACTCTCTCCAACTCTCCCATCCTATATGACCCTCTCTGACTCTCTTCGACTCTCTCCCATCCTCTCCCATGCTCTCCCACCCTCTCCCACCCTCTCCCACTCTATCCAACCCTCTCCCACCCTCTCTCCCACCCTCTCCCACCCTCTCCCACTCTCTTCCACCCTCTCCCATTCTATCTGATGCTCTTTGAATCTCTCCCATTGCCTCCCTCCTCCCCACCCTCCTCCTATTGTATCCGACGCCTCTAACTTCACTCTCTCCCCACCCCTCTCCCACCCTCCACCACTCTCTCCCACCCTCTCCCATGCTCTCCCATTCTCTCCCACCCTCTCTCACCCTCCCTCACTCTATCCAACCCTCTC
>VDFB02056351.1:38843404-38870573 GCA_007258455.2 Sequoia sempervirens | reverse complement strand
CTCTCCCACTCTCTCCCTCCCTCTCTCCCACTATCTTCCTCCCTCCCTCCCTCTCCCACTCTCTCCCACCCTATCTACCACTTTCTCACTCTCTTCTACCCTCTCTCCCACTCTCCCACTCTCTCCAACTTGTGCAATTTTTGCACATGCCCCACTAAAAGTAGGGACCCCCTTTTATCACTCTAATTTTTTATGCCTTTTGGTCCTTTGATTGCTAAATTTGGTCACTTTCAAGAGTGCTTGAATGTTTATCTTGCTTACCTAAGTGATTCCCCTAGGTTGCACATCGAAAAAAATTAAGTTATGAACAAAGTTATGGTTTTTTCCTCATTTCGAGATTTTCTGCTCCATCTGGATTTTCCTGGATTTCACTCAAACTCCGACAAAAGGGCTTTAGTGCTACAGTTCAAAAAATTTGGTACTTCACAGAATTCCGCAGGGATAGACTTTTTCTGAAAATCCATTTTTCTGTTGGGTTTCCAAATTTCTTTAGTTTGTCTTGGTCTACTTGAGGAACCTATGTGTTTAATTTAATTTGTTATGCAAATTCTAAGGTTCTTGAGATTAATTTATCGTGTTGATGCTATCCTAGTGAATGGAAATTTTAGTCACTAGGATCATCCTTGTATTGCTTTATCATGCGAGAAAGTTGGTTTATCCAAAATATGTTTGTCTAAACAGCTGCCGTGACAGTTAGTGATTAGTAGTTCTCCCGCGAATAAAAAAAAATGTGTTCAAATTCAAACATACTATTCCTACACAGAAGTTTGGTGGATACCCTCAAATATTTGCTAACATAAAAGAATAAAATAGTTTGATGGAAAATTTTTATTACAGCATAGAGAAGACATGGGTTCCCTCATAAGGCAGTCACATTGTTTCATCATATCCAACAAAAAGGCCTCAAACCCGATCAATTTTCTTCTGTGCCAAAATGGGAGCTTTGAACCACGATTTACATATCCATAAAAGCATAAAGGATAGGGGTAGAAATCAGAATACTGGGAGAATTAGATTTAGAAGCAAGAAGGTAGAAGTTAGTTGTTTTTTTGAAGCAAATATTGTAATAGAAAACTGGAATTGTTGCTTCAGTGGATAATTTGATGTAAGTAATGACATTGTGATTTGGTGCCATACTTGTGTTATTCTTATCTTGCATGGTTCTTGTTTTTCCATTCTTTAAGATTACTTGAGAATTATTAGATGTATGTTAGATTGTAGAGTTAGATCTAATTCAATGGTGTTTATGATTTGATACTTGAAGTGTTTGCAGTGATCCATGGTCCATACTTTTTGTAGCTAGTTGACTATTAGTTGCTTTGCAAAGTTAGCCTGGACCATATATCTATTGTGCTTAGTTCAATTGTGAAGGTTTATTCATTTCAATTTCCTTTGGGTTTTCTTGGATGAATTTTCATGATTTGAAAATATTTAACACCTTAGAAGATTGCACTATTCTTGTAAGATTGCAGATTCATTTGGGTCAAGTAAGAATTAGTTTATGAGGGATTGGTCTATTCCAAGTATTTCATCATTTGCATTGTTAATCTTAGGAATAGCATTAATCTTAGTGGTCTCTCTGAAACCCTAATCTTTTGTTATTTTCTTATCATTTGGGTTAGATTTAGGATTTAAGTATCATTACATTGCTAGATCTAATAAGTTGAAGATTTGGTCTTTTCTTGTAGTTAGGTCCCTTTGTGATTACCAACATTTTCACATTTATCATTGAGTTGTTTATGCATTGTCAATACCTAACATTAGAGACCTTGGGGTTATCTCTTGAGGCTTGCTAATAGAGATTTACCTTTCAACAGAGAGAGGATTTCCATATTCTTTCTAAGTTGTTACTATGCAGAAAACACCATCAATAGATTGGCACTAGAAGGAGGGCTTGAATAAGAAAGGTGGATCATTTTTTGTCTACCATATCATCAGAAAGATTTAGTAGAAGAACTAGATCTACACTAGGAGAAGAGGAATTTAAAGAATTTCAAGCCCCTACTAGGTCAAGAAGGACCAGTAGAAGGGTAGAATCATTATCCACCTAACCACTTCCATTATCCCCATCATCCCCATCTTCATCAAGTCCATCTTCATCCTATTCTAACATCATCCCCATTCAATAGCCTCAACCAGTCATAAATTAGCCTTTACCACCTCCGCCTCCATCAATGGCTTTCCTGGCAAACAACCCATCCCCCTTATCCTTCAACAACTACAATCCTATGCCTAAGAACACTGAGCTTTTTTGCTCCCAGATTCACATTAATGATCCCAAAAGGACTATGGAGGAGCATATTAGGATTTTTAAAACTACCCTTAAGGATAGGGAATTAATCATGAGGATGTTGCATGCAGAATTTTCCCATATTCCCTTGGGGATGAGGTATTTTGTTGGTATAACCATCTTCCTGTTCGATCTATCACTATTTGGCTTTAGCTAGAGATTTCATTTTTACTAAAATTTAAAATCCCAATTAGTGCTAATGAGTTGCTTCTGCAGTTTACTGGAATCAAGAGGGAGGCAAATGAACCAACAGTGGCTTTCAATAATAGATTTCATAGGGCTTATACTAGGTTGAAACCTTCTTATGTTGTAGATGATGCCTCTAATAGGGAGGTTTATTATGAGGCTTTGGATAGTTTAACATCTACTTTCATCAAATGGAAAGAAAACCCTTCTGGTAGCCTATTTGAAGCTTATGATGTGGCTGTTAAAGTGAGTACAGATTTGAGATAACACTTTTCTGGACCCTTGGCTATCAAACACCTATGATGAGTCTAGTCCCTCAATCACACCTGGTTTCACACCCAGGTCATCCCTATCAAGCTCCACCCATACCAAATTTCCCCCTAGATATGAACCATCCTTCATTCTTTCATCAACAAGCTAATATACCTAGTTATTTGCAGAGCTCTGAGATATTTAGTCAATCTTTGAACCATGGGTCACATACTGTTTATATGTAGAATTTAGCGAGTATTGTTCCTCCATCAAACAGTGCAGACAAGGAGAGGTTGGATGCACTCACAGAAATAGTTGAGAAGTTGAACACTGAAGTCACTTACCTAAGGCACCAAAATAGTCAATCTCAGGTAGCTAAAAGGGGGATTCATTCCAACTATGATCAAAGGAACAAGGATATGATGCAAGCTCAGAGGTAGGATCTTGATAGGGGAAAATATTTTGAAGATCAACACTCAGGGCCAACATTTGATAGAGATCATGGAAGGTGGCCACCACTTCAAAATAATGGAGGAGCCTTAACCCTTCTAGATCAGCCAAACAATCATAAGAAATCTAGTGGAGTTCACCTCACTCATGCAGCTCTTTCAGGATGATGTAGGCTTCATAATACTAATCAGCACTCTGAGTTGGACTATCAAGAATTCCATATTGCTGCATCTATTTTACAATAGAAAGTTCACCATGCCAACAACGGTTTGAGTGGAAGGGAGATAGTACCATCTAATCCTTATGACATATCTATTATGGTGGTAAATCATGTCCCATTTCCAAGAAGTGAAGAGAATGAACTAGAAGAAAAGGATAAAGGTGTTGAAACAGGGTATGTATACAATGAAGAATGTATAGTTCAATCCTTTGGAAATAATGAGGAAAATGGAAATGGTCCATTAGATGAAGAAGAGTCTACAACTAAATAGGTTCAAGCATTCCATCATGTGCCTAATCAGTATTTCATAAATGAAGGACAATCTGATACTGATAAAAGGGGGAACATTGAAAGTAACAATAGTAAATTTGTGGTTAGCTCTGAGGACAACTATTCTACCATGACTACAGAGAAACTAGGAGAGTGTGTGGTGGAAGAACTCAAGAAATTCAAAGTAAGTCTCTCTGCTAATGAGTTGTTAAGGGATCCTGCAATTAGGGGTGCAATACTAAGGTCTCTTGAAAAGGATATGCTTTTTGAACAAGAGAGTGTTTCAAGCCAAACCAATCCAAATACTTTAAAGGAGGTATTTATGTCTGGAACAAGCTTGGTAAATTATGTACTGGCAGTTGACCCTTAGGAATGGGAGACTGAGGAAATCATCATGTTACATGATATGCCTATTCATAAATCTAACGGTGTTGAAGAATCGGTAGAATCAATAGAAGAGGTGGAAGAACAAGTGTGGTTGTCAGGTCATACAGAGAATGTGCATCAACTTATGAAGAATGAGCTTCCAATAAAAGAATTTCAACAAGCTACTAGTGAATGTCTAGTAGAAGAATTAACTCACATGGGATTTGAAAAAATCGTAGCAGTAAACATTGAGGTAGCCTTGGAGGAGGTTGAGCTTTCAAGTGAGGAGCTTCAACAGATTGTTAATGAATGTCCCATGAAGCAAACTATAGGAGTTGATGTTGCTGATAAAGAAGTTGATGTTCCTAAGGGTTACAGATGCAAGCCTAAACTAGTGCCAATAAAATAATTTAGGGAGTTCCTTCATCCTATTTTTCCTCCTTTTGTTGATGAATTTAGTATAGAAAATTCACAAATCTTATGTATTAATGACAAGGTGGCTAATATGGTTCATGCTAATGTGTAGGAGAATCCTAGTGGTGTTGAGAACAACAATGTTGCAATCATCACTAATGAGCTTGATCATCCTACTTTAGGTGAGGATGTGCTTGAAGACCAGTCTATGATGCCTCCTGATGAAAATTTTGTCAAAGAAGTTACTGTACAGGGCATTGCTTCTGTATTTTTGTCATTGATCCCTCATGAAGAAATGCAAATGGGTGAAAATTTCCATATTAATAATTCTGAATTTGTTCGATTTGATTTTCACCCTGCACTACTTATAGGTGACTCTAATTTTGTTTTGCATGTTTCTAGCATAGGAAGGTTGTCATATCATTAGTGGAGACTTCCTGATGACATAGATATTAGCTCTTCACAAGTACATGATGATGAACATGACATTCAGTCTACAATAGTACAAAATCAAGTTATTTCTCTCCTTACTATGAATTCTAGGGCTTATTAATTTGATTATGGAAGTTTAAGAAAGACAACTTACAAATGGACTGACCATGGTTTCAATGAATTGCCTCAATTATTGATTATTCCTAATTATGAGGTTAAATTTGAATGCAGCATTTTTGAGGATTATTTTGTTGAGTATAAAGATAAGTTTGCATTCTTAAGGACTGTTACTATCACCCTATCACTTGTATATGCACTAACAGGTCAAACAGGTGTAGGTCTCACTTCACCCTATTTGATAATGAGTCATTTTGTGTTTCTTTGTACATATTGCTGATTTGAATAATTGTAGCTTGCTCTACTTTTGTTAAGTTTTATTTTCTACTTTTGCTTTCTTTAGATTAGATTACATTAGTTTAAGTTTGATTTTGGCTTTTCTTTGGTTAGTTTGGTTGCTTTGTTTCCTTTGATTTTCTGGTTGGTTTGGGTTTGCTTTTGTATTACTTCTCTAGTTTGGTGTTCCTTTTCCTTCTATTTGGGGAAGTGTCTTACTTGCACAACAACCATTTTATCAGCTAGGACTATTTCTTAAGTGTTTCATTGATGAACTTTAATCATTTCTTTGGAATTTATGGTCAAGATCTTCTGTTAGCGTCAAACAGTCTGAATGTTTGATTTGAAGAGGGTGGTCATTGGTCCAACTTGAACCCAAGGTATCCTGAAATCTTATATATTTCTTACATCTAAAGAATATTGAGGTTGCAGTAGGGTCATTGTGAGGTCTTGTTAGGTGAAAAATATTATTTCTGCTTCAGTGCCACTGTGGTTCTTAGCCCTGAGAGTAAACTTCATTGTTCACAGGTTGTAATGAAAAAGTGAAAAGAAAAGAAAATTAGAAAGAAGAGAAAAGTGAAAATATTGAAAATCAAAAGAGTGAACTTAACTTATTAGGGGTATTCAAGTATCTTTACTGGGGCTATGGATGATTGGCTGCTAGTAGAGCTATGCTTGAGAGGGCCATAGTGATAACCTCATCAGGGCTATTGACGTTGGGCTGGCAGCGAGGCTCTATCTGGGTTGCTATTGGAGCTAGAATCTTTACGTAGCCTGACTTGACTAAGCTTGGTTTCTATTGTGGCTTAAGTAAGGAAATGAACTCACTAGCACACACTCATATTTTTAGGTTATGCAAGGTTTATTTCACCTTTGGTTATGATTTTCTTTAATCTTGAATTTTGATTTATTTGCCTGATATGGAGATCGAAACCAAAGATTCTAGGTTCATGATTCTTGTTCATCATCAAAATTCTCTCGAGCATTTCCCAGCAGAGTCACCATTTTTTGTACAATTTTTGCACACATGCCCCACAGAAAGTAGGGACCCCCTTTTATCACTCTAATTTTTTATGCCTTTTGGTCCTTTGATTGCTGAATTTGGTCGCTTTCAAGAGTGCTTGAATGTTTATCTTGCTTGCCTAAGTGATTCCCCTAAGTTACACCTTGAAAAAGATTAAGTTCTGAGAAAAGTTTAGGTTTTTTCCTCATTTCAAGATTTTCTACTCCATTCGGATTTTCCCAGATTTCACTCAAACTCTAGCGAAAGGGCTTTAGTGCTGTAGTTTAGAAAATTTAGTACTTCGCAAAATTTCGTAGGGATTAGATTTTTCTAAAAATTTGTTTTGCCATCGGGTTTTCAAGTTTCTTTAGTCTATCTTGGTCTGCTTGAAGAACCTATGTGTTTAATTTAATTCTTTATGCAAATTCTAAGGTTCTTGAGATTAATTTATTGTGTTGATGCTATCTTGGTGAATGGAAATTTTAGTCACTATGATCATCCTTGTATTGCTTTATCATGCGAGAAAGTTGGTTTATATATGTACACTTCTTTGATCTCTGGTTTGGCTTTCCTTGTACACTGATCCTCAATTTGATTATGGAAACTCGAGTCTTTTCTATATTTTGATGGGAGCCACTAGACTTGGCTAGGCTTAAACGTCACACACTAAGCTTTGACTGCTTAGTGTGTGGATGTGGGCCCCATTAACCTATTTCGTTCCCCTTCCAAAATCCATTTGTCTAAACAACTACCATGACAGTCAATGGTTAGTAGTTCTCTCGTACATAAAAAATACTATGTTCAAATTCAAACATACTATTCTCGCATAGAAGTTTGGTGGATACCCTAAAATATTTGCTAACATAAAAGAATAAAATAGTTTGATGGAAAATGGTTATTACAGCATAGAGAAGACATGGGTTCCCTCAGAAGGCAGTCGCACTGTTTCATCATATCCAACAAAAAGGCCTCGAACCTAATCAATTTGCTTCTATGCCAAAATGGGAGCTTTGAACCATGATTTATGTATCCATAAAAGCAGAAAGGATAGGGATAGAAATTAGAATACTAGGAGAATTAGATTTAGAAACAAGGTGTTAGAAGTTAGTTATTTTTTTCAAGCAAATATTGTAACAAAATTATGGAATTGTTACTTCAGTGGATAATTTGATGTAAGTAATAACATTGTGATTTGGTGCCATACTTGTGTTATTCTTATCTTGCATGGTTCTTGTTGTTCCATTCTTTAAGATTTCTTGAGAAGTATTAGATGTATGTTAGATTGTAGAGTTAGATCTGATTCAATGGTGTTTATGATTTGATACTTGAAGTGTTTGTAGTGATCCCTAGTCCATACTTTTTGTAGCTAGTTGACTGTTAGTTGCTTTGAGAAGTTAGCCTAGACCATATATCTATTGTGCTTAGTTTAATTGTGAAGGTTTATTCATTTCAATTTCCTTTGGGTTTTCTTGGATGAATTTTCATGATTTGAAAATATTTAACACCTTAGAAGATTGCACTATTCTTGTAAGATTCAGATTCATCTGGGTCAAGCAAGAATTAGTTTATGAGGGATTGGTCCATTCCAAGTATTTCATCATTTTCATTGTTAATCTTAGGAATAGCATTAATCTTAGTGATATCTCTGAAACCCTAATCTTTTGTTATTTTCTTATCATTTGGGTTAGATTTAGGATTGAAGTATCATTACATTGCCAGATCTGATAAATTAAAGATTCAGTCTTTGCTTGTAGTAAGGTACCTTTGTGATTACCAACATTTTCACATTTATCACTGAGTTGTTTATGCATTGTCAATACCTGATATTAGAGACCTTGGTGTTATCTCTCGAGGCTTGTTGATAGAGATTTACCTTTCAACATAGATAGGATTTCCATATTCTATCTGAGTTGTGCAGAAAACACCATCAACACAACTCTCTCCAACCCTCTCCCAATCTCTCCCTCCCTCTCTTCCACTATCTTCCTCCCTCCCACTCTCTCCCACTCTATCACTCCCTATCTCCCACTCTGCCACACTCTCTCCCATTCTCTTCCCCCTCTCTCTCCCACTCTCTCCCATTCCCTCACACCCTAAACCCTCTCCCACTCTCTCACTATCAACCACCCTCTCCTACCCTCTCCCACACTCTCCAACTCTCTCCCACTCTCTTCCACTATCTCCTCCCTCCCTTCCACCCTATCTCCCACTCTCCCACACTCTCCCACACTATCTCCCACTCTCTACCACCCTCTCCCACTCTCCCACTCTCTCCCACCATCCCACACTCTCTCCCATTCGCACCCTCTCTTTCCCTCTCTCCCATAAGCATAAATACATACATATAGGTATACATACATGCATGCATACATACATACATACATGACACACCAGCATACATATACATACAAGCATATGAACAAACATTCAAAAAAGTGGTATTTAACTAAAGGAATAAATAATGCGAGCATATTATGTGTTTCTAGATATGTTCCACGGAGAAGAAAAAAGTGAAAACTAATCAATAACACGAGTGTGTTATAATGCACTCACATTATAGTTTTCTTTGGGAATCCCTAAGCCTTAGCTTTGGTATTTTCCTTGGAATACCAACCCGAAGGATTGGAGGGAATTCCCAACAACCACAGACGTGTTTTTTGAAAATTCTACAATTTTTCACATAATCGGGTTCGTGCTCACCATCAGGATTGCATTTGGTTCAATATCGACAAAATCAAACACATGGGTAATGTTAAGTTCTCTCTTAGCTTTCCAACGACAATTTTTTTCACTTTCTGACAATGTTAGGCCTTTCATTCATAATTTATTTTGTTTGTATGTCTATTTTTGTCAAAAAGAAGTGTTTGGTTTTTTTTTGTTATAAATTAACCATTCATTAAAATTTCAAAGAAATTACATTTTTAGAAACTAGACTCCATTCTACAAATTTAAAAAAATAAAAATTTAAAAAAATCTATTACTTTCCAAAATTTGTAGGAGCACAGCCAAAATTCTGCTTTTTAGGAAGTGCCCACTTAGAAAATTAGTTAAAAATCAAATATTCATTAAAAAATTATTAGAAAAATTGTGCATCAACTAGATGTTGTTAGCTAACTTCTGACCATAGCGATTTTAAAAATACTAAAAAAAAGTTCACCATGCTTAGGTCGTACAAGAGTTTCTATGTTATGTTTTTCTAACAAAAAAAATTCCAATTTATGTACATCCCTCTTTTGAACACCTTAATCTAAACCATTTTCAAAATAAATTAGTAGTTTAGAAAGTAGACTTGGAGCACTTCGATCCTTGTTTTTCTTCCATCTCAAAATTTTGAGTGTAACTATCCTCAATTTCACGTCCAAGGTCAGCATTTCATAATTTTAGAAAAAAAAGTAGTCATTTAAGCCCCCTTTCTGGGAACCATCTTGCTGCACTTACCCCAAAGAAAGGTGAATTTGGGTCAAGGATGAAAACGCATGATTGACATACCTTCATTAAGGTAATTATTCTGGTATATTATATACACTTGTATAATGCATGTACTTTTTAGTGTATTATGTTTACTACTTTTGGAAAAATAATGAAAAGATCATTTTATAATTGTTGCAGTACATTCTACCTCTATCTCTCCCAGGACAACTGACAACAATTTCAAGGAAGTTATATATGATCTTGGAAAATACATGAGGTAAGTAGCGATATTTGTTTATTTTGTTGTATACATCTTATAATTGCCATTTGTTTTAGTTGTTATGTAATATATTGTATATTTTTGTTGAATCTCGTTAATATATTTGTGCCTTGAATCACTTGTAGATGGCTATCATCTAAGTAAATCCATAAAGAAGATATAAATTATTGGAAGAGAGAAAATTCCTCGTCTAATGTGTGAAATGAAAAGTGTCTACCTTCAACATTTTTCAATGCACAAGAACACTAAATCCTCATACACCAAGTTGAGGAGATTGAATTGTGTGGACCTGTACACACAAGGTCAATGTGGATGGTTGAGAGGAACTTGAAATTTTTGAAGGCTTTGGTTAGACAAAGAGCACATCCTAAGGGTTCTATGGTGGAGGGATATATGGTATACTAGACCATGGTATACATTAGTGAATATCTTCCTAATTTTTTAGCAAAGATCCATGTAGATCGCATTTGGGATCCCAACTCCATTAACAAATTTGAAGTACTTGATGGGGAAAGGTAGTTTGAGGAGTGAGAGGTAATTATAATATGGTCATGAAGATTAATTGTAATACATTTTACATATGGTTTTTATGTATATTGTACTTATTTAATTTTTAATCTTCAATATACATCAATTATAAATTAAGGTCGTATACTGTGGTATTTAACTAATTATATGTCATTTGTGAATTTCAATTTTTTTGATATAGTTGGTCGAGAGTGGGATGCACTACATTTGTACATTGCCAACAATCTTGATTAGATGATGGTATGGATTGAACAATGTCAACAATTTGGTTGCACATTAACATGGGAAGCTGTGGCTTCATTGGTTAAAGAAGCTCATCATAATGGAGATTCCAATGTTACACAAAGGGAAATTGATTTAGCATATGGTTTAAGAGATAAAAGGTAGAAATAAATATATTAATCACCCATATTATTTAATTATTTTCAATTATATTGATGTATATATATGTTGAGATTGTTTTCTTTGCATACATTCGGCCAAGAATAAATATGTTTATCAACTGATGATATTGCAATAATTTTTACATGTTTGACATATTACAGGTGAAACACCACAAAGCTATGTTTTGCAATGGTTGAAAATTTCAAATCAAAATGTTGGATAACATGAAAACTTTTGATTCTGGTATAAATGCAGTGTTTCAGGTGACTAATGTTTCATCTAGAAGTGACATACATCCAGAAGTCTCAAAAAATTGATACTATGGGATTTTGGATGATATACTTGAGTGTGACTTTAAGTCCTTCAGACTAATTTTGTTCATTGTCCTATGGTATAGGCTATGATTGAATGAAAATGATCCTAAGAGAACTATTATTGAACATGATAATGGATTTACCATGGTTAATACAAGGTTGATCAAGCGAGCTAGAAATGAGCCCTATGTTCTTCCAAGCCAATGTGAGTGGGAATTTTACTCAGAGGTTCTAGGTAAACTGGGTTGGTCATTTGTTGTTAGACATGATCCAAGAGGAAGGCTGATAAAGTATAATGTGGTGAAAGAAGAAGATACAGAAGAACTAGATGATGATGTAGATGATGATTAGGATCAACAGTTAGTTGATGATGTCCCTAACGAAGATGTCGAAGAGGAGGAACTAGATCATGATGATGTAGGAGTTAATGTTCATGATGATGATATCCATCTAGATGATGACATTATCGAAATTGGTATCAATGATGATGATGATGATATGACCAATCCTTACAATGTCAAATCTGGATTGGATGATACAACCAAAGAGTTGGATGAAGAAGAAGATCAATGACATTGAAATGTATGAGTTATGCGATTATAATATCTATTTGATATTAATTTTTTTGATAGAATTATATTTACCTTATGTGTTTACATAATTAATTCATGATGTTTATAATTTTTATGCCATTACATAATTAATTTAATGATGTACTTTTTAATGTTTGAAAGGTCAAAAAATAAAAACATTTCAATAGTGATGTTAACAACCTTGAAATTAGTGTGTTTTATGTTTCATGTGATCATAAAAGATTAAAAATTCAGTTGTAGAGGTGGTTGTTTAGTGGTTGATGTGTAAAGGCCTTTAAAATGCATAAAGTGATCATTGTAATGGTTGTTGATGGTTGACAATTTAAAATACAAGCTCTTGACATTCAAAAATTTGTGTTTTTCTTCAAAATTTCTGTATTTTTCCTTTTACGCAGCACTATACGGTCACATGCAGCCATATTTTGATGTGAAATAAATTCTAGGTCATGAAGATATATGTTATCTTTGATTTGAATCTAATTTGAGGGCTTAAGGCATTGATTTGAGTTAGAAAGCTTCATTTCTTTGCATACAACCCGGTTACCCTGTTTTTGAGGGATTTGTAGTCAAAACATGATATAAAGGGGCTCTTACACTTTTTGTGATTACTGTAGCTTGTGTAAGAGGCCCCATGGATACTGTTGTAATTGTAGGATACATGAATAGGGCGTTGAATGAGAAATAAAGAAGGTATAGTTGTTGTCCTCAAGAGTTTTGTGAAGAAAAGCATGTAAAATAAGAGGTTCAAGCCTAGGCTTCAACAAAACATGTATGGGAGATCTGATTTTATGAATTTTTATCCACGCGTAGACCTAATGGGTTATTTTTGAACACTAAATATAAATGATATACATACACACACATATATATATCTATGTATGCATGTATGTATGTATGTATGTATGTATGTATATGTATTTTTAAATGTAAATGTAAATGCAATTACTGGATGCTCTCCTAGAATAATAAATGCAACATATCATTAAAGAAATCTATATCTATGTATTTAAATGTGTATTTCTAAATTCAAGTGTAAATGCAAAGATCATATGGTTTTGTAGTGTTATAGATACAACATATCCATAAATTAATGTAATTTAAATTCTAAAGTATTCAACACATATAATATGAAATCAATCAAACTATTAAAATACATGAGAAATAAATGAAAATAGTAAATGCATATGTATGTGTATTTGTAAATGTAAGTGTAAAATAAATAAGAATAATGAAAATTATAAAAGAATACAAGGAAAGGTTTAGAGTTTAGAGTGGGAGAGAGATAGAGGGTAGAGGGTTTAAGGGTTTAGAGTTTAAGGGTTAATGGTTTAGGGTTTAGGGTTAAAGGTAGAGGTGTTGGTTTGTTTTTACACTATAACCAGTTGGTCTTCTAATAGACCTATGGGATTGCCAATTCCAATCAAGGGTATATCGAAGGGCCTAGACCAACTGACGAGGAATTTAAAAATCCTCCTACACTTTAGCCTTTGCAAGACCCACGAGGGTGATTCCTTAATGTGTTTACAACCTCTGCACCAATATCATAAACAACATTTACACATAATAGATAATCCCATTGAATAGCTGAACACAATAGGATAATATCGAATAAAATTGGTTGTTCACCGATAATATCAACTATGTGGAGCATGAGATAACTACAACATAATCCATAGTAAAATATAGTCATTAATTTGTAATTTGTAGCAAGCTCTAGGCAAAGACAAACAATTATTGAACTACACAAATAAGTACAACTTAGATCAGTGCCATATATCCATTGTAGGAGTCAAATTCATAAGCATCTAAAGGTTTATGATAGATTTAATACATAACATATAACTTATAAGATCCCTGACAATATTGCATTACAATTTCATCAGTATGCATTCTCACCCAATACTACTTATCAATTCCTTATACAAAACATATCTTCCTATAATCCCATTCAAGAATTTTAATTAATTCCTTGAATTAAAGCTAAAATAAGGATTATACACACCACAATAGTGAGATGAATGAAACAACCCTTATTCATCTTATTCAAAATTTAGATATGCATGTACAGTGGAGAGACATGAGTTTGAATTTATCATTTCATTTCAAATGCTAGTACTATTGTACAACATTAAATCCCCATGAATTCAAAACCGATTACAAAATAACTTAGAACCTAAATTTTATTTCTCTCTAAAACCATTAGACTTTACAATTTGCTCTGCAACTTCACCTAGACTCAACCAAAAATTATCTAACTTGTTAACCCATACTTCTGGCCTTGAAATCCTTCTTATAGAAAATGAAGGAGAAAACAAGCATCAGGCCAAAAAGTACACATGTCACTAGCCAGTTGGCACACTTGGTGATATTCCAAAAATTGTTACAACAACCATCACCTTGGAGAATATTCTTGTTCATCATGTTAGCTGAGAAAAGTTGATGCAACAACAAAAAACCACAAGAAACCCGTGTCGAGAATGCCATCAAAGAAAACTGGAAACCATTGTAACTACAACATCTGATTTACCACATGTTAGTAGTCCATTCCTTTTACTCTTCCTCAGTCAAATATTTAGTTACCCATTTATGGTATTCTTCATCAGTCATCCAATCAAAATTAATCACCTCATTCACCTTGGCATTATAAGGTGTGTATTTTACCACTCACCGATTTGCATCTCTTTCAAAAGCTTCCAAAATGAGTACGTAAATAATTTTATCCATACAGCTCACCAACAAGTCATAATCGACTCATCACAAATTAATTTAATTTGATCATTGATGACTTCACTTGCTTGATCCTGCCATTGTTGGAGTGACCTGATTTTCCCCTACTCATCAATTATATCTGGTAACAATGTGTTACCCCAATCATTAAAATTCTTCACCAATTCCTTGATCTTCCTACTCAAATCATCTGGTAGGGTTTGAAAACCTTGCAATGATTTAACCAACACTTGAGTAGGCTTTAATGATTGGGGCCTATTATTTTTATGAAACCTTGAAGCCTTATACATGACACCCAAATCACTGGCCCTAGGGATCCAATTTCTAATCAATGGTATCACTACTTCCTGATCACTATCAATATTCTTTATTGCATCTAACAACAAAGAATATAAAGAATGTATAGATATCAATTTACTATCAACCTTTTCATTTAAATTCCTCAAGACAATAGTAACAATCTCCTTTTTCTTTGAAAGAGATCCCTCCTCACTTACCTTCAATGATGTCTACAATTCATCAATTCTTTGCAAGAGCTGCTTCTATGTAGGATCAACAAAGCACTCTGTTTCTTCATCAATTTTTTTCTAAAGGAGGGGTGAAAGAAAGATTATGATTGGGAGACCCTAGGGTGGAAAAAATTGGAGAAGTAGGAGGCACTGACCCTACTATGGAAGGTAATGTACTAGTCCTTGGAGCACTTGATGTCTCCCTAATCTATTTATACCTAAAAATTTCCACATCAGTCTGCAACTCAACATTCCTTTGTTGCATCTTGTTGTATTCCTCAATAAAAAGGTTATACTTCTCCATTAGGCTCTTCTTTTCAGCCTCCTCCCTTTTAGTAGTCTTTTGGGAAAATTTGGCCACATTCACAGTCAAATTAGTGGCCTCAGTGGTTGAGGTCTCTAAATCTCTCTTTATTATTAATCCTCCTCTGAAATTTGGATTAATATTTGTAACATTTGGATTTCTTCCTTGAGGGGCCAATGCCAAAATTGCTAAAGTTTAATATTCCTCACTGAAGGAAGAATCTTGCAATGCTATCTTGACTTCTTCCTCAGAGTATTGCAAAGTATTCTTGGACTTTAAAATAGCATTAAATTCTACAACATCTGCAATGTCCCATTCAAGCAAAATCAACACACCAGCCTGAATCACCAGTCTTCTTCCTTCTTCAGGAGTGATGTTCTTAAATTCCTCCATTAATTCAGCTTTTACCTCCTCATCATTATCTTGGTTTGACCTGTCAGGCCTTAGTTCTCTTCTCTTCTTACATTTCTCTTGATATTCTTCAAATTTCATCCTCCATACCAATTTCAAGAATATAGGATTTTTTACAAATGTATTGTCATCTAGAAACTCCTTACATGCTTCCATTCTTGCATCTTGTACACATTTTCCTTTCACATCTAAATTAGATAGAACCAATTCAGCTGGCCTAGGAGGGGAAGTCATACTAACCTGCATGTCTTGATCAGTAACAACAATTTCATCCATTAGATCCTCCTTTGGTTGATCAATTCTTTGTCTTTTAGGGCTTGGCTCAGATGGTGGTGATGAGGGACTATCTTTTGGTGATGATTCTAAATCAATGATTTTAATTGCCCCAAGCACTTTGAATTTTGGACCTGGTTGTGAAAGAAACTTCATTATTTGCTTTCTTTTTCTATCCACTTCCTCTTCATCACTGTTGTCATCCTTTCTCCTCTTGTAAAAAGGCCACCTTTTTGTAGGTTGGTATGCTGGCCTTGATTCAATTGGCCTGGCACCTTGTTCCTGTACACCCAGACTCAGTTTTAAATTTATCTTTTTGGTCCTCAATGTGCCCATAATTTCCTTTAAGTTCTCCATTAGAAAGCCAATCTTATTATGGTATGGATTGAACTCCAACAATGGATTATACTTCGGATCCATCTTATACACAATATCTAGTAGCTTATCATAATCTATCCATTTCTCCTTGTTGAAATCCTACCTATTTAGATCAAATTCATTTATGATCAAATCCTCAAGAAATTTGAACTCATGCACAAATTTTCCAGTCTTTATTCTTTGTCTGAAAAGGGAAAAGAAACCCTCAAGATCATGTTGCCACTTTAGACCACACCTCAAATGGTAATCATCAAATAATTTCTCAAAATGCACCTAGCCTCCTTTTTAAAAGGAAAAATCAGACACCACTATATAATCAGGGAAAAATGTTCCCTTACCCCTCCCTATGAGGTTGTCCTCATGGATACAACCCATTTTCCACATAACTTCTGCAAACCCCCCTCTTGGTGGTGCATTGTATGGAAGTATATGGGGGGTTCCTTCAAAAATATATACTCTCAAAATAGTACTGAATAGGTATGGGATAATGTCACCCCAATTATTGAAAAATTTCAATTATGGCTTCCTCCCTTTTGGCCTGAGGAAATCATGCAATTCCTTAGAGATCTTGGGTACATTTATCATTAGTCTAGCCCTCAATCTAGAAGCAAATAAATTATCAAATTGCACATAACTGGTGCCTTCCTTATTGCAAGATAAATCTACAACCCATAATTGTACTGGAAATCTTTCTCCATCAACCAATTTCCTTAATTCCATCTTTTTAGAGAAAAATTCAACATTCTTGAACAAGAACATATGCATCAGCATAGAATACCAGAAGAATTGAGTGTCGGTATCATTTTTCTGCAACTTTGACAACCCTTCATGTATCCTCTTAGCCAAGAAAGAAGGAAAGTCCAATGTCACAGAGAAGTTAAGGTGTTGTATTTGCACCCCCATGAACATGTATGCAATAGGCATCACCGCACCATGACTGAAACCCAAAATATAACACAATGAATAGAAAGTGGCCAAGAAATTATTAGCAAAATAGTTTAATCTGAAAGGTTCCTGGTTAGTGGGGCTGATATGAAATCGTGAACCTCCTGCCCTATCCAGATGAGGTGGAAGCAAATTAGCTCTAAAAAGAGACTTCAACTTTGCATATTCTTGCTTCATTTCCTCAAGATTGATAGGAACCAAGTCTTCACTCGGTTCACTCAAGTCAAAAATTTGTTGGACCTCTTCTCTATTAATGCTCAATAGAACTTTTCCATGATTATCCCTGATTACCCGTGTGACAGGATCATATCTTGCAGCCACTACCCTAATTAAGTCTATGTTAGGGAACATGTTTGGGACCTCCAACTTTCCCAAATCATGCATCCAGTAGTTTGAAAAGGGGTGAGGAAAATTCCTCTGTCCATACCATAATCTGAACATTTCCAATCCTATGAGAAGAACCCTAGCATTGACAATGTTAGAGCAATTATATACTAACGCTTTCCCTAGGATTTTCCCTCACATTAGAACTAATCCCTTCTTCCTATCATTTGTTGAGTAGGGCAATTGATCCAGGAAGTCATCATACAAGTTTCTTTTTAAATAGTCAACTTGGCCAGAATGTTGCTTTGGCGGTGCCATCTTGGACAAACTAGGGTCTTTTTACAATTTCACACTTCAAATAGCTAGGACTAACCAGAGATAGGAAATTACAAAACAAAACACTATAATTTCACACAACTATAATTAAACTATAGCCCTAATACATTTATCAACAAGCTCAATGAAAAGCACAAAAAATATTTTCCCAAATTGAAGTGCGGAATGACTGTGAAGCACAAAAATTAACTCATGACTTTGTTTGTAGAAGTCCCAAATTCTGGTTGTAGAGATTCACAAATTTTCTTTTGGCTATGAAATTTCTCCTCAAAATACTTGAATGCTTTGTGATACAAATAAAAAAGGAGAATTGATTTTATCTTGATCAAATCATGCCAGCAAATGTCTCATCTATCATTAAATCTCACTCATGCACTACAGGAAAAAATCCAACCATATTTGATGAAAATTTAAATTTTAGCCATCCACATGGCAATCGCCTGTGATATCACAATCAGTAAAGATCCTACAACTTTCGATCATGCATTGACGGGAAACTGTAGATCTTGAGCATTCATGATCTTGTTCCTTCAACATAGTTGCCAACCTTATTATTAACCGTCGAGTAGATTTTTCATTAAGATTATAACATATCCATTGATTTAAAACATGTGCACCTCAAGAACACTTTAGTAATCCACCTTTTAACATATTAAGTATGGATTAATTCACCTCAGTATTTCCTTCATTCCTTCAGCTTCATCAGATGAGACATGTGGCGCCCACCCATGATATCGCGATCAATAAAAACCTTTTAACTTTTGATCACACGATGGTGGGAAACCATTAAGATCTGATGACAATTGATCAATAGTCAACCAAACTTATCACCTTTAGCCTCACTAGATAGGACATGTGGCACCTACCTGTGATATTGCGATCAACCAAAGTAGTGTGGTTGGGTCATCGCAGGATGGCAGGGAGCGACTAAGATCAAATGATAGTTGATCAATGGTCGTGTGAACTTCATTCTTCTGCAAAACAAAAAAATTATTAAAAGGACAAGGGGACATCACTAGGTAGATGGTAAACAATGACAAGTTTTTTTTAAATGATGAAACACGGGGCCAACCAAGACTTAGGAAAATAAAACCCTGCAAAGTAAATCAAATATTAAAACAAAGGGACTCAGCCTAGATGGAGTAATAGGACATAAGTCATTTTAAAACCTTTCAAAAAGTAACATCGAAATAGATCCCAACCAAGGAATAAAATAAACACAAGGGTTTTATATGAAAATAAAGCTAAAACCACCAACCCAAGGAAAATTTTCACACCATGAAAGACCAGTAACACCAGGCAGGGTAGGAATGGAACATAAGGAGCGAAAATATAAAGTTCCATCAGAGGGGAGAGAGATAGAGGGAGAGGGGGTAGGATGGAGAGTCTTGAGAGAGAGAGGGAGTGGGATAGAGATAGAGGGTAGAGGATTTAAGGATTTAAGGGTTAAGTGTAGAGGGCTAAGGGTAGAGTGGAGAGACTTAGGAGTGAGAGAGAGAGAGGGGGGAGGGAGTACTGGGAGAGAGATAGAGGGTAGAGGGTTTGGCTGCAGAGGGAGAGACAGAGAGGGAGAGGGGTAGAAGGAGAGACTTGGAGAGAGAGAGAGAGAGAGAGAGGTAGAGGGTAGAGGGTTTAAGGGCTCTGGGGTTTATGCCTAAGGGTTTAGGGTTAAGGGTAGAGGGAGAGAGATAGAGGGATTTAGTGAGAGAGAGGAGGAGGGAGAGAGATAGAGCACGAGGGTTAATGGTAGAGGGTAGAGGGTTTAAGGGTTTAGGGTTAAGGAGAGATAGAGGGAGTGAGTGAGTGAGAGAGAGACCTAAGAGAGGAGAGGGGTAGATATTGAAGATACTTGAGAGAGAGGGGGAGGGAGTGGGAGAGAGATAGAGGGAGGGAGGGTTAAGGGTAGAGAGTAGATAGTTTAAGGGTTTAGGGTTAAGGGTGGAGGGGAGAGAGATAGAGAGAGTGAGTGAGTGAGAGACCTGACAGACGGAGTGGTGCTAGGAGGGAGAGAATTGAGAGAGAGAGAGATAAACAAAGGGAGGGTTAAGGGCTGAGAGAGACCTAAGAGAGGGAGAGGGGGTAGGATTGAGAGACTTGAGAGAGAGAGGGAGGGAGTGGAATATGGATAGAGGGAGGGGGTTAAGGGTAGAGGGTATATGGTTTAAGGGTTAAGGGTAGAGGGAAGTGTTGGTTTTGTTTTACAATGTAACCAGGTTGGTCTTCTAATATACCTATGGAATTGCCAATCCTAATCAAGGGCAGCTCGAAGGACCTGGACCAATTGACGGGGAATTTAAAAAAACCTCCTACACTTTGGGATCTGCAAGACCTAGGAGGGTGATCCCTTAATGTGTTTACAACCTCTACACCAATATCATAAACAACATTAAAAATAACAGATAATCTCATTTAATAGCTCAACATAATAGGATAATATAAAAGAGAATTGGCTATTCATTGACATTATCAACTATTTGGATCATGAGATAACTACAACACAATCCCAAGATAAAATAGGTCATTGATTTACAATTTTTAGCAAGATCTAGGTAAAGACGAACAAATACTGAATCATATAATTTAGATTAGTGTTGTATATCCATTGTGGGAGTCAAATTCATAATTATTCAAGTGTTTATGATAGATTTAACACATAACATATACGATCCCTAATAACATTGCATTGCAATCTCATCAATATTTATTCTAACCCAATACTGCTTATCAAATCCTTATACAGAACATATCCACCTATAATCCCATTTAAGCATTTTAATTAATTGCTCTTGTCAACAAATGATAGGAAGAAGGGATTCGTTTTAACGTGAGGAAACACCCTAGGGGAGGGATTAGTATATAATTGTTCCAACATAGCCTGATGGAACACTAGATTTTTTCTCATGCTTGGGAAACCTTTCACCAAAAGATGCCATGAATGCACCTTACCCAAAGTATACTTTAGGACATCCATGCATACAAACACAAGGATTGTCATTTGTCATCTTGTAGTAGTGGTACCTAAGATGATGGTACTACCCCTCCCTTGAACATTTCTCTCTTCTTACAATTGGATACATTATTCCTCCTTTTGATTTTTTCAAAAAGATATGAAATGATTTCTAAGCAATTCCTTATTGGGTCAATGAGATCACCAAAAGTCTAGGACTTGTCAAATGAAGGTATATTATTGACACCTATCCCTTTTCTATTCACTTGTTATGACTTATTAATGACTGTCCAAAGAGAAAATGAGATAGTGGCAACAACCATTTATATTATTTATCTTACTGTAATCCATTTCATGGCTATAGTCATTTTGTCACCCAGTGTAGATTTATTTTTTCAAATTCATAGATAACATGAAGACAAACCTATAGCCTTTAATGGTACTACTCTTATTCATGAATATGCTCTGTTCCCTTGAAGCACCATGATTTATGATGGTTTTTATGTTGAATATCTTCATTAAAACACCCCTATGCAAGTATATGCCTTCACTATTATAGCTTATTGCTAGAATAGAAGATAAATGGTATGAAAAGGTAAAAATACAACTGTGCTTTGCTTCCTTCACTACTTCTTGTTGATTGTTGATTATTGTTCGTATGCACTTATACCATTGTAATGCTTGATGTCCTACATGAACCTGCATGGATTTCTTGTAGCATAACCTCATAGTTGTTGTTAATATACACTTCTACTATGGCCTTGGCTTCCAAAATGAGACCTCTCCTGAATCATAACTGCTTAATTATCATTTGTAACTTTTTTTTTCTTGTATGAAATCATGATGACCAAAAACCCTACACGAAAGGTTATGAGCATAGCAATTGTATCTTGATCACATGATATGAGGGTTCCATTGCCGTCATAAACCTCTTGTAATGACATTTTTTCAATAGGCATATTATTTGTGTCAACTAGAGTTGATGTTTTTTGAATGTATTTTAATTTTATGCCTTTCCTTAAAACATCATGCATTGAATGTTATCTGGCAACTTGTTCACCTAATGTTTGATTGTGAAGGCCTTGAATAGAGCCTTGTGCAACTTTCTATTTTTTTTTTTTTGTTGTCCTTCATGAGACCATTGTAGCATGCATTTTTGGTTGTCCTTATCAATGGTAATGACCTTTACCTATTGCATTCACTTTCACCAGTACACCCATGAATGAATAATATCAATCCCCTTTGCCTCTTGTAGCTCTTGCAAAGGTGTTGTCCTTGTACTTGTATCATAACCTCGATTCAACCATTGCACTTATTTTGTTATTTGTAATAAATACACATAGTCTCCTCATTTTATCTTTATTGGACAACCACCTGTCACATATGTGGGTGACCTAACAACTCACCTTCCTATGTGATGTGTGACTGTCCAATAGGGTTATGGTGAGAGGGGCTTGACAAAAACTTGAAATGCTTCCTCATTGTTTAAAAGATGCATAATTGAACTTGATGCATCTATGAAGTCACTTCCTTTATAAATAGATTATGGATCTTCTTAAGAAGATTGAAGGACATATCAACATAGTATGTTGCATATTTTGAATCTATCCTTTCCTGTCCTATCTTATGTTCCTTTCCTATCCTATCTTATGTTACTAGTATTTTATGGTATTGGGAAAATCCTAAGCTTGGGGTTTTGTCTTTGACTGAATCCCTCTATCTCTCTCCCCTCTACCCATAACCCTAAACCCTAAACCCTTAACCCTTAAAATCCAAACCCTTAAACCCTCTACCCTCTCTCTCTCTCTCAAGTCTCTCCCTCCTACCCCATCTCCCTTTTTTATGTCTTTATCTATCTCTCACTCACTCCCTCTATGTTTCTCTACCTCTTAAACTCCTGTGTAAACTCCTAAAACTCCTAAACTCCCTTTAACCGTAAACCTTAAACCCTTAATCCTTAAACTCTAAACCCTTAAACCCTCTACCCTCTACGTTTAACCCTCTACCCCTTATCTCTCTCCCACTACCTCCCTCTTTCCCTCTCTCTCTCAAGTCTCACTCTCCTACCCTTTTGCTTTGCTCAGGTCTCTCTCTCTCTCACTCACTCTTATCTCACTCCCTCTACCCTTTAACCCTCTACCTTCTACCCTCTACCCAATACCTCTACCCTCTCTACCCTCTCCTACCCCCTCTCCCTCTCTCTCTCTCTCACACACACACACTCTCTATATCTCTCCCCCCTCTACCCTTAACCCTAAACCTTAAACCCTTAACCCTTAAAATATAAACCCTTAAACCCTTAACCCTTAAACTCTAAACCCTTAATATTAGATGTGTATTAAAACATTATAAAAGTATACATTTTTGGAGTTCTATTAGGAATTGAATAATAAATGATGATGAATGGGAAAATATAAGGCACTTTAATATTTTCAACTAAAAAGTTAGAGTTAAATTAGGATTAGTGTTAACTTAGGGTTAGGTTTAGGGTTCAATTAATGTTCAATTTTGGTTAGGATTGAGGATGAGGTTGGGGTTTAATTAAGGTTATGAATTCAATGAGTTCAAATAGGGTCAAGGTTCAATTAGGATAAGAATTAGTGTTAGGGTTAGGATTAGAGTTCAATTGTAGTTCAAAGTTAGGGTTATGGTACAATTAGGACTATTGTTCAATAAATGTTCAATTAGGGTTAATACTTAATTAAGGCTAGTTTTAAAGTGCAATTAGGGTTTGGGTTAGGGTTGGGATTATGAATCAAGTAGGTTTGGGTTAGGCTTTGATTAGAGTTAGGTTTAGGGTTTAGTTAGAGTTAGGGTTAGGGTTAGGGGTAGAATTCAATTATGCTTAGTGGTAAATTCCAATTAGATTTAGTGTTAAATTAGGGTAAGGGTTAGAGTCCAAATAGGGTTAGGGTTTAACTAGGGTTAGGATTAGAATAGAATAAAGTTTTGTGTTTAATTATGATATCTAAAATTTAGTATAATTTTAGAAAATGAAATGATTTGGACACAAAGAAAAAAAATAGAAAAGTTGATTTTATATAGATCTTATTTCTTAATTTATTCTAAAATTCTAATTAATAATTGTTTAATTAATTTAAAATGAATATTTAATTTAATTTAATTTAATTGTATTAGATAATTAGTAAAACTAAATAGATAATAAATATTTTATGGATTTTAAAATTAGAATTTAGTTTAATTTTATTTGTAATGTCAAATATTAAAATTTTAGATTGAAATACTTAATTTATTTTAAAATATTTATAATTAATGTTGAATTTATAAACTAATATTAAGACATTAATAAATATAACCCTAATAATTTATTAGGATTAGGGTTAGTGTGTTATTATTAAATGGGGTTAGAATTATGGTTCAATTGTGTTAGGGTTTAATTAGGGTTAGTGCTCATTAAGGGTTAGGGTTTAAATATGATTCAATTGGGGTTGGGTTCAATTTGGGCTAGATTTAGATGGGCTTAGGGTTAGGGTTAGAAATAGTGTTTAATTAGTCTTAGAGTTAAAAATAGGGTTCAATTAGGCTTAGGGTTAAAATTACGATTCAATGGGGTTAGGGTTCAATTAAAGGTAGGATTATATTTCAATTAGGGTTATGATTCAATTATGGTTAGGGTTTTGGTAAATTATAATTATCTCACATATATGAGTTTGGGGTTAGAGCTAGGATCTTGATTTAATTAAGCTCAGGCTTAAGGTTAAGGTTAGGGTTTAATTAAGCTCAAGGTTAGGGTTAAGGTTAAGGTCAGGTTTGATTAGGGTTATAATTAGAGTTAAGGTTGTCATGAGAACTATGGTTAGTGTTAAACTAAGGATTGTGAACATCATTAGAATTATGTTAGGGTTAGAATTATAATTAAGATTATAATTAGGGTTAGAATGAGAAGGGTTAGGATTATAATTATAGATAGACTTAGGTTTGGGATTAGCATTAGTGTTAAGGTTAGGTTAGGTTTACCATTTAATTAGAGTTGGGGTTCTAGAATAAAGCTTTGGTTCAATGATAGGGTTAGGGTTGGGGTTAGAGTTAAAGTTCAATTACAAATAGGGTTAGGGTTCAATTAGGTTTAAGGTTAAGGTTAGATTAGGGTTATGATTCAATCTTAACAATAATTCTCACTCTAACTCTAACACTAAACTTAATCATAAAACTAACACTGACACTATTTTTAACCCCAACCCTAACTAAATATATATCTAACCCTTACCTTAATTCTATAACTAAAAGTAATTCTAATCTTGTCTTTCATGTTGTGCTAAAAATTCTACTAGCATATATATATTATTTATTAATTGTAGACATGCAAAATTTACATTCTGCATTTGATCAAGCCCATTCATCAACTGAACTAGATGTTGCATTAGGTCCATTCATCACCTTTAATCCATTCATTAAATAATCTCATTTATCAAATAAACATTATCATTCAACCTTCATCTTGCATCATCCATTTAATTAAATAAATCAGGACTTTATTTAAATCAAATCCAAATCATACATTTTCCATCATTTTCTGATTTAAATAAATCAATTATCAAAGTCTTGAAAGTCAAATCATCTAATCAGCATTAATCGGCATAACCATCATCTAATCTTGATCTAATTTTAATCCCATCCCACTTGCATTATCTAGATCTAGCCACTTGCACAATAAATCAATTTCATTGATTTATTAAAACCTCATTTTCTTTCAACATGACAAGTCAAACAGGGCATTTATTGCTCTTCTTTCTTGTCCCCCTCTCAAAATTTATTGCAAATTTGAATTCAAAATTTCCCCCTCTTGGGCACTCTTCCCAAATCTTGCACATACATCAACTAATCACATGATGACAAGTGTCCTGAACTCATTGGCTTGTTTTTGATCCCACATTGGTCCCTCTTCAACACTTGGCATTTTGAAAATCCTTAAATAGGTGCTTCATCTTTGAGCAAATCCTTCACAATTTCATGCAAGGTTACTCTCTTCATTTGAGATTTGATCTTGTTCATCATTTCACTCCATCATCTCCATTGGAATTTTATCATTTTGAGCTTTGATCAAGGATTGGGAAAGGGTCACTAGCACATGTGACACCAATCCAACTATGGAATAGGTAATTTGTGATTGCTTTCATGATGCTTGTAGCTTTCTTTCATCCTTTTGTTACATGTTTTAAGCACTTTGCAAGGTATTCCATAGGAGTGTTCTTGAGGGATTTGTAGGTGCTAAACCTTGTTTGAGTTTAGTGTTTGCAGATTTTTAAAGACACTCACATTAATATATACAAAAATACCCATTAATATATACAAAATACCCATTCTCCCTTTCTCAGGTCTTTCTCTCACTCACTCACTCCCTCTCTCTCTCTCCCCTCCACCCTTAAACCATCTACCCTCTACCCTTAACCCTCCCTCCCTCTATCTCTCTCCCACTCCCTCCCTCTATCTCTCTCAAGTATATTCAATATCCTACCCCCTCTCCCTCTCTTAGGTCTCTCTCTCACTCACTCCCTCTATCTCTTTCCCCTTAACCATAAACACTAAACCCTTTACCCTTAAACCCTCTACCCTCTACCCTTAACCCTCTACATACTCTCTATCTCTCTCCCACTCCCTCCCTCTCTCTCTCACTAAATCCCTCTATCTCTCTCCCCTCTACCCATAACCCTAAACCCTTAACCCTTGACCCCAAACCCTTAAAACCTCTACCCTCTACCCTTGACTTCCCTCTCTCTCTATCTCAGAATCTCTCATACCCCCTCTCCCTCTCTTAGGTCTCTCTTTCTCACTCACTTTCTCTCTCCCCTCTGCACTGGCCTCGGCTTAGCCAAGCCACTAACCCTTAAGCTCTAAGCCCTTAAACCCTCTACCCTCTATCTCTCTCCCAGTACTCACTCCCTCCCTCTCTCTCTCACTCCTAAGTCTCTCAACTCTACCCTTATCCCTCTACCCTTAACCCTTAAATCCTTAAATCTGCTACCCTCTATCGATGTCCCACTCCCTCCCTCTCTCTCTCAAGACTCTCCATCCTACCCCCTCTCCCTCTCTCAGTTCTCTCTCTCTCAGTCAATCCCTCTATCTCTCTCCCCTCTGATGGAACTTTATATTTTTTCTCCTTATGTTCCATTCCTACCCTACCTGGTGTTACTGGTGTTTCATGATGTCAAAATTTTCCTTGGGTTGGTGGTTTTAGCTTTATTTTCATATAAAACCGTTGTGTTTATTT
>VDFB02056351.1:38779801-38837353 GCA_007258455.2 Sequoia sempervirens | reverse complement strand
ATGCATACATACATACATATAGGCATACATACATGCATGCATACATACATGCATACATACATACATACATACATACATATATGACACACTAACATACATAGACATACAAACATATAAAAGAAATTTCAAAAAGTGGCATTTAACTAAAGGAAGACATAACGCGAGCACACTATGTGTTGCTAGACATGTTCCCCAGAGAAGCAAAAAATGTCAAAACTAATACATAACATGTGCACATTATAACGCACTCGCGTTATATTTTTCTTTGGGAATCCCCAAGCCTTAGCTTTGGTATTTTCCTTAGAATACCAACCCAAAGGCTTGGAGGGCATTCCCAATGACCAGAGACGTGTTTTTTACAAATTCTACAATTTTCCACATAATCGGGTTTGTGCTCACCATCAGGATTGCATCTGGTTCAATATCAACAAAATCAAATACATGGGTAATGTTAAGTTCTCTCTTAGCTTTCCAAGATGTAATTTTTTTTCACTTTCTGACAATGTTAGGCCTTTCATCCATAATTTCTTTTGTTTGTATCTCTATTTTTTTTCAAAAAGAAGTGTTTGGTGTATTTTTCGTTATAAATTAACCGTTCATCAAAATTTCAAATAAATTACATTTTTAGAAACTAGAATCCATTCTACAAATTTTAAAAAATAAAAATTTTAAAAAAATTATTACTTTCCAAAATTTGTAAGGGGAGCATGGCCAAAATTATGCTTTTTAGAAAGTTCCCACTTAGAAAATTAGTAAAAAATCAAATATTCATTAAAAAATTATCAGAAAAAATTATGCATGAACTAGATGTTGTTAGCTAACTTCTGACCATAGCGATTTTAAAAATACTAAAAAAAATTTCACCGTGCTTAGGTTGTACAAGAGTTGATATGTTATATTTTTTTGACAAAAACAACACCAATTTGTGTACATCCCTCTTTTGAACCCCTTAATCTCAACCATTTTCAAAATAAATTAGTATTTTAGAAAGTAAAATTGAAGCACTTCGATCCTTGTTTCTATTCCATCTCAAAATTTTGAGTGTAACTATCCTCAATTTCATGTCCAAGGTCAGCATGTCCTAATTTTAGAAAAAAAGTGGCCACTTAAGCCCCCTTTTTGGGAACCATCTTGGTGCATTTTCCCAGGTATAATGCACTACATGGATAAAATGTCTAAATCATATATAGTGTTGACAGAGAGAGTTTTTATTATTATTTTTTCATCTAATTAGTCCGACCTAATCGATGAATAAGATATACTTGTATATATATAAGATGTTTTGAAGAATAAGGAATAAGAGAGATACAGAGAGATAGAAGTGAGAAGAGAAGTGAAGTGAATATCTAAGCCTAAATGCTTTATTAGTTGTGGATCAATGCAGTTTAGTTGAGCGACTACTGTGTGAGGCAACTTAATTCATATTATAAGCTTCATTGGAAGAGAACCCTGCACATTGAAGGTGCATCTTATTAGTTCAATCTTTTGGTAATAAGCCCTATAATATTTAATATAGGTGTGTGTGTGTTTTCTTCTTTACATATAGCAATAATCTAATATAATTGTAGACACCCCAATTATGTCATCACTTCTCTAATTAATTAAAATTTCAAATTTTAATTAATTATCCTTATTTCTTCCTAAATAAATTAAATATCACATTATTTAATTAATTAATCCCCTTAGCCTATAATTAATTAAATATTTTATTAATTAATTATCTCATTTTCTTCTTATAATTACTTAAATATTTTATATTTAATTAATTATATCACTTTACATCCTAAGGTTCCTCTCAATCAATTAAATATTGAACTATTTAATTAATCCCACATTTATTCCTATTCATCTAAACCCCTTTAAAGTTAATTAATCATTGATTAGTTAACCTTATCCACTCCTTAATCCTCATTAGTTCATCCTCCAACATTTAACTCCACTCAATTTAAATAAACCTTTGGTTCATTAACTCAACCTAACCCATTAAATTAATTAATCCTTAATTAATTGATATTAAGTAATCCTTAATTAATTGATTTATTCCTCATGACTAATCTTCATTACTATTATTTCCTATTTTTTAATTCACTTAGCTCCCCTCAAACTTGTTAGTAATTGATAAGTATCCTAAACCTCTTTGTCACCTCTTCTCACATGTGTGAGATCTCACCTACCCCCACTATCTCTTACACCCTCTTACACAAGCCACTCTATGAGCAACCCTACCTCTTACACACTCTCTTCCCATGGTGTTATCACACATGTCTGAGCACACCTCACCTCTTCTTCCTTTCCCCGTTGTGACACATGTCACAATGCTCTAGATCCTCACCACCACTCAATCTCCACCCTTGATTAAGTCAATAAATCCTATCCCTCTATTCCTCTCATCTCATATCTATAAATTCAAGTCTTCTCCCATCATTTGACATCTTGAAGTGACCATAGCCTCATTATTTTGGTATAGTTCTTGAGAAATACACATAGTATCTTAGAGAAAAACTATCAAGAGTTTTGGTGCATTCACAGGAAGGTATAGCTTTGTTGTGTCTTATGTTATGCTTTTGTTTGAATTTCAATTGTATTTATTGCTTGACTTATTTTCCTTCTCCACATTTTTTCATGCTCAGTGGGACCCACATCTTTTCTAACCTTTGTTTGATGTTTTTGATAAATTTGAATTTTATAGGTCTCGACTTCTATGAAATCGTGCTTACACTTTGAATTGTTGTACTTCTGTTGCAACTCCATGTTCTTTTGTTTCATCTTGTGTTGCCTTTGCCTTGTTGTGCTATTCCTATAACCATTTCCATAGAGCTTCTATCACGACCCAAGGCACCTCTGAGCTTGATAGTTGTGCTTCTATTTGGTCGTGATTGTTTCAAATTTTCACTAACAACTTCTATTTTGCATGGTTACTTTCTGGTTTGGTTGCATAGTTATCTTAGTGTTTAGAAATTAGCTTAATTACAATCTATTTTTCTAGCATTTCTTTTCTTGCTTACAACAAATTACAACTTTCACATTAAAAAAAACCAAAAAAATTATAAACTAAAATAAAAAGAACAATTTTTTTTTACCTAGGTTAAACAAATTCCCTAGATACATACAACACATTTCATTTTCGAGCTTAAAATTTACACCTAAGGTTAAAACAGACTCACATTTTCATCTACAATTATTTTTTATTTTTATTTTAATTCAAGAAATAAATGGTTTTTGACCCAGATCTATGAATCGGTGACAATCGAGGGACCTCAACCCCAATACAACCACTCAACAATATTACCCCAATGGGGTTTGAACCTTGATGGCAAGAACAACAACACTACCTTTAAACCATCACACCATGCCAATATCAGCAAAAAAATAAGTGCAACTACAAACTTTGCAGTGCCCCTCCGTCTGTGTTGTATGTGTGTTGCTTACTAACTCGCTATGAAGCTAGGTATTGATTGGTATGTTGTTGAATTGATTCAAATTGGTTTGATTTGTGTTTTGATTAATTATTGCGTCACAATAAAGAATTATTATGGATAGAGGTATTGCGATAAATTAAATAAAAGTTTTTATACAAATTGTGATGTTAATTAAATAAAATATTATTAATGATTTATTTGATTTAAATAAATTAAAATGAATGATGCATTGATATATGCATTGATATGTCTTATTAAGGGATATTTTTGGTAATGGTTTTGTATCCGACCATACCTCATAAGGAGGCTGGAGGCTTGATTATGAATAGGACTTAGCTTGAGAACCTGATAATCTTCCTTTACCCAATAATTCATGTGTATCCTGTAATCTTAGATTCGATGAGACCATATTTAGTTGAGTCAATATTGCCAATCGGCCCGGCTGTCTAGTCTCGTGACCTTCTCTTCTTATACGTCGATCAGTATCTAGCTTTGCTCTCCCCAGTATGTCTTGCATGTGTCGGGCAGTCGCCCATTCTCTTATAATCTGATTTCAAATCTCTTTTTTATGATTCTCTATGGACAACGCATTACAGAAGCCAGGAAACTGGGTCACCAAAACTGAAGTGGTCAGCCATCATGTATTCCTCAGACAAGAATCTCAGCCCAAAAGGAAGCTGATCATCAGAACGAGGACATAGGACAGCCCGTGTTGAGAAGTGAGATGGAGGAAACGAGTCGAAGCAACAAGATACCCACTTGGACGACAGAGGCAAGGCTATCATAGTTTGCTTTCTCTGGCGCTCGAATAGAGGTATTCCCAATATATATTGTTTTGGAAGATCGGCATCTATAGAGTAATCCCTCTAAATTCTTTTTTAACCCATAACCCAAGGAAGATAGAGAGAGAGATTCGATTTGATCATATTTAAATTTAAGTTCTGACTTGATGATTATGTATTGCTTAAGCTTTGAGGCATTCAACCTTTGATCCATGTGCTTTATGCCTGTATGTTTTCGGATGATATGGTTACATCCTTCATTAATAAATATCTTGCACTAAGCTTATATCAGAAGTCGGTACATCGATCCCAAGCTCTCCTCATAGCCCGTGTCTTTGAGATTTGAAACTAATGCATTGCCTGTTTCACCTGTTACTAGGGATCTTAGTGCTAGAAAAGATTATGGCATTAGGCTTTATGCCTACCTACCAAAACATTCCTTGAGATCTTATACCACTCGAGGCTTTATGGCAACAATTCACATACTTGGTCCTTGCATTCCTATTTTGCATTATGTGTTTTCCAAAATGTTCCTAGAGTCATTTCAACAAATCCATCTTGTGAATTATTCCGAAATCAGTGCAGTTGTGAGTTCACAGCTCTTGCATGTATTATGTCAAACAATTAACTTGCCTTGTCTATGCTTACATAATTTGCATGTGTGACCACCTGGACACACATTGTTTCATTTAGCATCACCTGCAAGCTCCGCAAGAACATTGTCACTATTTAAATGATGGTCCCTTCCCATTGGTTTTTGTGCCCTACCATATTCCCGGGTAACAAACTATGGACAATCTTGAGAAATACAAAATAGTAACAGGGGAACAAGAAAATATCCTTAGTAGTCTACTAATTATACTCTTGAAGCCAGAGACAAAGTAATCCTAAAACTTGAGTTAGACTTTATGCACTAATGCATGTTAGATTAAAACAACATCAATAAAGTAAAAGTTAAAAACTATCAAACATCAATAAAGTAAAAGTTAAAAACTATCAAACTAATAATTAACTGTGGCTGTCTAATGAGTCTTCAAATGTATTCTTAAGCTTCTATTATCAAAATATATACTAGACTAAATCCATTTTGTGGATATCCTTCATTTGTTGTGACCCTTGACATGATGTCTATTTGAGTCAATCTATCTAATTCATCGTGTGCTCTTCTATGCTTCCACATTAAAACTAATACTAATTATGTTCCTTTGCTTCCCCTCATTGTATCATATTCATAAAGTCGATGCCTTATCTCGTGAGAATTGATAGCTTGAGGATAGTGCTAAGTTGTTTCAATTAGATAATAGTTTACCCAAGCAAGTTAGAGTGTTCTTAAATCTTGTAATGAAATCTCCTAGGAAATATACTAATGATATCCTTCTCTTGAGTGTATATTCATTGATAAACTCATCATTGATATATAGCTCTTATGAAGAATTATACACTCATATCGCAAATTAAGCATTCACCGCTTTTACCTTCATTTCACTACATACATATATTTATATATATATCTGATTCGACACCTTATGTCAGGAATCTTGATATATTCAAGTCTGTTGATTCCTTGTATGGAGACTTGTAATCCCTATGGTGATATTAGTTGAATATGTGAATCACAGTCAAATCTTAGGAAAATTTTATCACATAAATGGGAGATTTGGGTCAAACCATACATTAGAAGATATGTCTTAGTGTTGAGGACAACTGTAAATGAACAAATATCATTTAACAATATGATTTTTATTGGAGAGAGAATTGTTAATAGAATTGTTATAATGCAAACTACATTAAGAATATGATAGGAATATGTGTGTATGTTGAAATATGTATTGATGAAGCCATGGTTGGAGGGTCCTCAAAGAGGACTATCTGGACCATGCAACAAGAGTCACACAATGGAAGCAACACAAAAAATGGAGGAAAATGCAAATTCAAACATTCTTATTATCAAAAAATTCAATTACAAATAGTAGGCAACATCTGAGCTTACAAATTCGACTCACAGGCCTGATATAACATGTTCAAAATACCATCATCCTATATGCTCCTTAACGTGAGCGAAAATCCTATAGATCAAATTATCTTTCTCCCAATCTAACTTCGCTACTTTTTAATGATCGATTACAATGATTTATATCACATTTGCAAATCTAGAATCATCTACGTCGGCCAAAGATTATTACAATCTCTAATGAAAGAAAATGTAATGTGTGCATGCATATGTCGGCCTCAAATTTGAATTACTCCATAGTGAATGCATATGATGAAGTGTGGACCTATAATCAAGTTCGGGGAAACTCCATGGAACATTTCGAATCACACCGTCAAGATCTGCAAGATATGGGAATGATCCACAAGTGATCAAACTAGCTGTTAAGTTTAGACAATTATTCTGGTGTTGGTTCAAGAAACTGCCACTTAATCAAGAAACGATGAATTGCCGAAAAAAATCCAATTGCACTCAAATCTTGGAATAAGGAAAATGAACATGTCAACAATGTAAATATAGATCCACAAGGTCCAGTGAGAAAACATGAAGAAATATTGAATCTACGAACTAGAACTGAACAAAGAACCAAATAAGAACAAAAATTGAAATGAAATATTTTTGGTTGATGTAAGATTGTCACGACCCAAGGATCTCCTACATCAAACACCTCGGGTGAGAAAAAGATGTTCCATGAGAGGAACTCTTAAACATCTGACAAGGTTTGGGATATATATCCCATGCTCATTCTTGATTGAAATGTCTTCTTTATCAATACTGTTCTTCCTCCTAATCTCTTTTCTTTCCTCTTTTAGATCCCTCCACTTCTTCTTTTCACCTCCTTTTCCTTGACTCATACCTGCACATGGTAGTAAGGGACGCTTATTACCACTCACTTTCTTCCACCCATCTGATCTACCTCTTCCACATGATTCCATTTTATCTACAATTTTATCTACAACCATAGTCTTCTGCTACCTAATTCTACCCTTACACCCTTCTGATACCATCTCACTCTTAGATTTAGACACATGGTTCCTCTTCAAATCCATGCCTTCCTCCAGTACCACCTCTACATCTTGCTTCTCATTATTGCAACTCTTCACAAGACTCAGGTTCCTCACTTCCTCCTATTTATTCTTCAAGGAATTCAAAGTAAACTTTTGCCCATCCTTCTCTACAATAATCAGATTCCTCCTACAATCATATATTGCTCCCCTATCAAACTGCCAAGGTCTATTCAACAAAACATGACAGGAACTCATAGACAAAACATCACACAAAACTTCATCTCTGAAGGGGCCAATATTAAAGTTCACCAAACACTGCTCTTTCACCTCCTTTACATGATCATCTTGTAACCAACTTATCCTATAAGGACAAGGATGCAGAAACCTCTTCAAACCAAGTTTCTCCACCATCTCCACAAATACCAAGTTATCAACACTTACCTCCTGATTTACACATAGCCTAGAAAACGTTCTTCCTTTGTGAAGTCTCAGTCTCTTCCTTGCTCTACCTCATCAAGAATTTCCTAAGCATAAGAGATTCTCCATGCTCTGGTTCTATCCCATCTACTACTTTAGTTGCCTACTCTTCATGTGCCATGATTTTTTTTTGGTTAGTTCCTTTACTTGGTCCCTCAAGACACTCAAAAGATCGATGTCCAAATTCCCCACACTTGAAACATTTACCCAAGAATTCCTTGTTGTCATTTCCTCTTCTTTGTGTCCTCTAATCTGGTTCTTTACTCCACTTAGATCTTGATTATTCTTCACTTGTCTGCTTCTCCTTGTCATTGCTCATCTACTTCTCTTTCCCTTTGGGATTATTCTGTTGTCTTCTCTTCACTTTGTCTTCTGACTTAAGAGCATATTGGTAGGAATCCTCAACTATGGAAATCCTCAACATACTCAACTCATCCTGAATGATTAAGACCATTTACATACCTTTCCACCTTCTCCCTACTCATCTCTCGGTGCCCAGATCTGATTGTCATCTTGTAAAACTCCTTGGTGACTCTTTCACACTCATGTCCTTTTGCTTCAAGTTTTGCAACTTCTTAAAAAATTCCAACTTATAGTCTTTTGAAATGAACTTAGCCTTCAGCCTTGTAACCATCTGCCTCCACCAGGTGATTTTGGTTTCACCATTCTCCACTATGTCCTTCTACAACTCTTTCCACCACAAGGAAGCATCCCCTTTCAACTTAGTTTGTGTCAACCTAACCTTTAGTGGGTCTCTAATATCCTCAAGCTCAAAATAGTCTTCCAACTCTCTTATACAGTCTATCAAGTCTTGTAGATTCAAAGTACTAGAAAAGTTAGAAACCTCCACTCTATGACTTTTACTTACTTGTGCAATTTCTCTCAACAATCTCTCTTCTCTTTCATCTGTTAGTCCTTCAGCCTCTTCAAACTCAAGTTCTTCTACAACCTCTTCATATTCATCCTTTGGTTTAGGGTTCCTCCTCAAACCCACCAAGATGTTACAGATCTCATTCCTCATCTCATTTCTAAAGTCCTCCATCATTTGCTCTATTCTTCTAGGGTTCATCCTTCTCAACAACATCTCTCCCTATGCTCAATGAAACTGCCTCAACTCAATGATTTGACTACAAGGTTTCAATTGCCTCTCTCTCAGGGATCTATTGAACCCACTTACAACCTGCCTCAAATTGGCGATCTATTTACCCAAGGAATGCCTCAAGGACCGCAACCCACTCAAGGTTTGCAACCAGCTCTCATCTCAAGATTTTCAAGCTCACAACCTACTTTGATACCATCTGATACAACCATGGTCAAAGGGTCCTCAAAGAGGAATATTCAAACCATGTAGCAAGAGTCACACAAGAAAAGCAAGATAGAAAATGGAGGAAAATATAAATTCAAATATTCTTATTATCATAAAATTCAATTACAAATAGCCAACAACATCTAGGCTTATAGATTCGGCTCATAGGCCTGATATAACATGTTCAAAATACCACCTTCCTATATGCTCCTCAACGTGAGAAAAAATCCCATAGATCAAATCTTATCTTTCTCCCAATCTAACTTCGCTACTTTCTAATGATTGATTAGAATGATTTATTCACATTCACAAATCTAGAATCATTTGGGTCAACCAAAGATTATTACAATCTCTAATGAAAGAAAATGTAATGTGTGCATGCATATGTCAGCCTCAAATTTGCATTACTCCATGGTAAATGCATATGATGAAGTGTGGACTTATAATCAAGGTCGAGGATACTCCATAGAACATTTTGAATCACATTGTCAAGATTTGCAAGATACAAGAACAATCCACAAGTGATCAAACTAGTCGTTAAGTTTAGACAATTATTCTAGTGCTGGTTCAAGAAACTGCCACTTAATCCAAAAGAAATAACTTGTTGGAAAAATCCAATCACGCTCAAATATTGGAAAAAATAAAATTAACATGTCCACGATGTAAAAATAGATTTGCAAGGTCTGGTGAGAAAACATGAAGAAATATTGAATCTTCCAACTAGAACTGAACAAGAATAAAAATTGAAATGAAATATTTTTGGTTGATGCAAGATTTCCACAACCCAAGGATGCTCATGCATTATGTATATGTATATAATCATATATATTATATATAATTGTAAATGATTACATGTATGTGTATCATAGCGGTAAGAAAGTAATACTATAAGAAAGGTAAATTACTTATTTTAAAGATGAATAAAATTTGGATTCTTTTATTGATATTATGTAGTAGCTACATGAGTAATTTGAGACGAATGAACACCTTTCTTTAGGTAATGTTTAAGTAATTACTCTTAATGGGTTCATATTTTCTTGGTAGAGATGAATATTTTGTCAATGAAATAGTTAACCTTAGGATAGCTAATTGGAGGATACAAACTAATGATCAGATGAAATGGTTAACTAAAGAGAATGTTGTGAATGTGAAGTATTTTTCTTTATGGTTATAGTGCTTGACTAAATGTGTTAGTTATGTGGTTGATTTTCTTAATGATTATGGTGGTTGAGTTGGTAATGAGTTTATTTTGGGTTAATTCTTAATGGAGTGATTCCTTTGTGCCAAATGGTTACTAAGAATATTTTGATTTCGTGATTGATTTTGTATCAAGATGATTGTATCAATTTTGATTACCTCTTTGTGATGTTACCACTTATTATTCAACATTTGTTGACTTGTAAATGGTGGATTGGAAATAGTTCTTTGAGGTCTTGTTTTGTTGTCATTCCTTGGATGGGGAACCCTTGTGTTAGCATTTTGAGAGATTTCTAGAGGGTTGAGGGGATATGGTTTTTACTTGCAAGAGTTGGTATGGGGGTCAGCAACCTAGGAGGATCCACCTTGGATAACCCATATCAAGCTTGAAGTATTTATTTGAGTTTTATATTGTATCATGATTTTTCTATTTTGATGATGGTTGACCTTTACACTTGGATTGTGTTTATGTGGGTTTGATCCTCTCACTTGAATGTGGTTTTTGTCACTTTGAAGTTCTAGTGTGAGATGGTCCATGCCTAACTTAGTGCAATTATTTTTTTGGATTTGGTATCTTGTGCAAGTTGGATTGCCCATTTTTTATTTTGAGATTTGTTGTTAGCTGGGGGAGTGGCTCTCAATGGGGGTCGGCGCCCAAAGTGGCTAGTCCAAGATAACCCATTCTGAGTTTAATCAACTAATAACTTAATTAATTAATTAGGGGGTTTGGGTAGTTTCACACATTAATTCAAATAATGTAGCCTCACTCATGGGCCCAAGTGCTTGTTTAGGCTTAGGATGAGTGGGAAGGCCTAGAATGGCAAGATCAACTACCTTGCCTCTGCATTGTAATCTTGCAAGGTATGTTGATCCCACATAGAGAGCATGGGGGTCCGACGGCTGGTAGAGGTTAACAGGGAAACCCAGGATGGGGACCGGTAGCATAAGAAGGTTACACCAAGGTAACATGTGGCTATCTATGTGATGAAACTCCACCCTTTAACAACCTTGTATGCTTTTTTTCCCCTCTTGTTGTTCTTGAGCCTTTGGAAGAGGATGTTTTCATGTGATTGTTGATGCTTTGTTATGTTATCCTATGTTGGTTACTTCATGTGTTGGAGGTTATCTTATGTTATTGTTGCTCTTGTCATGAAGTCTTGTAAACCTTGTCCTTCTTGTCATCTCCTCACATGGGGGTGGGCCTTAGGGTCCACGTGGTCGAGTGGAACATGCTATGCATCCCATTGGGTCCCCAACCAGAGATTGACATTTGTGGAGATGTACCTATTACTGTGACACCAAAGATGTACTAGTGTTGGATCTAGATATGGAACATTGTATTCATACATTCTAGACGTATTATTCCATGTTATTGTACTTTTCCCAGTTCATGTTGGGAAGCAACATTTTATTAATGTAATCCTTGAGCAATGTATCTTCATGTTATTATCTTATGGATGTTGGTGTATGCTGATGATTTGAAACGTAATGTAGTTATGTAACCCCAAGGGAATTTTTCATATGTTGTACATGTATAGTTTCATTTGAAGTGTTATAAGTTAATATTATTTTGCATGTTAGTTACTTTTAAAAAAAATGTGCCATACATGTTAGATGTTTTTGTGTCCTTTGGGGTTTGCATGGCAGGGCATTACACATGGTATTAGAGCCTAGGTTCAAATACTAGGAGCTATGAGCCCATTACGTTGACCTAGTTGTTCAAACACTTGATGTTACATCTTTTCTTTTGTGGCGTCTGCACTTAGCTACCTGAATAGGTCTCTAGGTGGTGTTGGTCCAAAAGTGCAGGGAACTAGTGGAAAGGATAGGAGCCTCGGTGTAGTACACAATTCACTGATATTCTTCTTATTGGGAATACTTTTTGGGGCCCTTGTGTTGCCTTGTGGTGTGTTCCATTTGAAGTGAATTTGAGTGTATATGCGATGAGTGTGTGTTTAAATCTTAAAATTTGTGAGTTTCGAAGTAATAAATTGTGTTTCCGTTTCTAAAAAGGTATAAAATTATGATCTTATGTCACATATGTGGTGAAATTTTGTGTTGAGTAATGAATAGAATGGAATATTTGATGTGTAAATGATGAAGTTTAACGAGAAATGTGTACCTTGTCAATGAATTGGCATGAATAACTAGTACTAATGTGTTATGTTTCCATCCTATTTTGTGGTTTTTAGGCAGTCGACTTCTAATCTTGATGGTGAAGGTAATTAATTGGTTACATTTAACATGTGGATTTAATACTATGGTCACATCTGATTAGTAATTGTTATTGATGATCATTTATGTCTCACTAATTGTAGTGTGTTAGAAGGATGATGTCATATCACTCATTCATGAGAGGCATACGACATGGTGATTCCCTCTACACAAGGTTGATTTTATGTTATATATATATGTTGTACACAATGTTTTCTTTTATGTAAGATTATAGGTACTAGGCTTTGACTCTACCTGCACTGTCAGGTTTAAGTGAGCCTCATAAATCCCAATGGGTATGATGTGGAAACACGAAGTTGACAAGAAGGGTCCCCAACCTTTCCATCATCCTTGACGAGGATATGTACCCATCTTGTAACCCTGTCGGTATGGTTTATTATGTTTTTTCAATTGTTTTGTTTGGTTCTCCCGCTAGTTGATTTAATTGTGTTGTCATGTTCATATCATGATCATATTGTTTAACTCATGATGACTTGTTGCTAGTCATTATTGTATTCAGTGACTTGAATTTTTTTTGTTGTTGCTTATAATTATGTATGCTTTATTTGAACTTGTGACTTCCAGGAGTAATTTGAATCCTTGGGGGGGAGGATGTAGTGCCCCTCCACCTTTGTTGTCTGTGTGTTGCTTATTGACTCACTGTGAAGCTAGGTATTGATTAGTATGTTGTTGAATTGATTCAAATTAGTTTGATTTGTGTTTTGATTAATTGTTACATCACAATAAAGGATTATTATGGAAAAAGGTATTGCGATAAATTAAATAAATTTTTTATACAAATTGTGATATTAATTAAATAAAATATTATTAATGATTTATTTGATTTAAATAAATTAAAATGTATGATAATATGATATATGCATTGATATGTCTTATTAAGGGATATTTTTGGTAATGGTTTTGTATCCGACCATACCTCATAAGGGGGATATCATTCTTGCTAGTGGGAAGTTATGTGTAATAAATAGCAAAATTAATGGGGAGTTTTTTAAAAAAAACTAGCTAAGATTCTAAATTTATGAATTGCGGGGGTAGTTACAAATTTGGGGGAGGAAGCCATTAAATATGGGGGGAATGGAAGAAGCATGAGGAGGATGGAGGCTTGACTATGAAAAGGAATTAGCTTGAGAACTTAATAATCTTCCTTTCCCCAATAATTCATGTGTATCCTATAATCTTAGATTCAATGAGACCACATTTAGTTGAATCAATATTGCCAATCAGCCCAACTGTCTAGTCTCGTGACCTTCTCTTCTTATATTTTGATTAGTATCTAGCTTCAATCTCCCGAATATGGCTTGCATGTGTTAGGAAATCACTGATTCTCTTATAATATAATTTCAAATATCTTTTTTATGATTCTTTGTGGAAAACACATTACAAAAGCTATGAAATGGGGTCACCAAAATTAAAGTGGTCAACCATTCTTGTATTCCTCAAAAAAGAATCTCGGCCCAAAAGGAAGTCAATCATTAGGAGGACATAGGACAAATCATGTTGAGAAGTGAGATGGAGGAAATGAGTCAAAGCAACAAGATACCCGGTTGGATGAAAGAGGCAAGGCTATCATAGTTTCCTTTCTCTGGCAATCGAATAGAGGTATGCCTGATATATATTATTTTTGAAGATCAACATCTATAGAGTAATCCCTCTAAATTATTTTTTTACCCATAACCTAAGGAAGATAGAGAGAGAGAGAGATTTGACCTAATCATATTTAGATTTAAGTTCTAACTTGATGATCTTTATTGCTTAAGATTTGAGTCATTTAACCTTTGATCCATGTGTTAGCTCTCAAAAACATAGGCGAGATGCCTCAAGAGGCTACCAATCTCTTGAAATGCTTTAGAGTAACAAACAAGGTCAAAAGATTTCAACCTTCTACTCTTCAGGTGCTGCCATCTACCTAGGTAGGTGTACCTATCTGAATGAAGCAGAATTGACTTATGATTATCCTTCTTGTAATGATTTGTCCACAATGGCAGATGGAAGTGAACAAATGAAATCAAAATTGGTACAAATAGCAATAGCAATATTCTTAATCTAAATCCTAAAATGCTCAATTAATAGATGTAAAGAAACTAAATGAATCCAAATGATGAAATGCAAAGACCAGTGCCTTATTGGGTATGCGGAGTCAAATGAAATAGAAGTGGACAACTTATTCTGGTAGAAACTTAAATTGTCGACATATGGTTTGTTCATAACTTGTATAAACATGCAGGATTATGACTACTAAGCTCTACTTTAATAATCTAGATGAATCTCCCTAATTACTATGATCAACTAAAAGGATTTAACCTCTCCTTGAAAGAACCAATCAATTAATCACATAGATACAACAAATGTGCACTGATAAACCAAAAATAAACTTGTTATATCAATTTAAACAACCAAAAAGAATCAACTTGGAGATAGCTTAGCAATACTTTTCAATAAACTCAATAGAAAATTGACACTAAAAATAAACTACCACACCAACTAATTTTCATTGAAATCGTCATTTAAAAACATGCATCATAGTCTCTGATAAGAGAATTCTACTCTACTGTGTCCATCTCTAATCTACCTACTACCTCTACTAAAATATGATATCTCATTTACAATCAGGGATACATATTTATACACAAGCATCAGGAAACACATCGCTTCCAAATCCATGTTGACCAACCATAGTGGTCAGGTAAATTCCATGTCGACTAGCAACTGTATTTGAGCTTTCACATGTCGGCCAACAATATTTGAATTTTTGCTAATCATCAATGAATCAGTCACTGAGACAACCCTATAAGTATGCCGAAGGAAATTATATCATTGTCAGTTATCCCCTTGGTCGTCTGAGTTTCGCTATGACCCATCAGAGTCAGGGAGAAGTCGTATAGATCACTTTATGCTTCCTTGAGATGTATTCTTTTGCTTAACAAGTATCACTGTAACATTTTGTTTGTTATGCCGAAGCCAAGAAGTATCCTTTTGCCCCATTCACTTTGCTATAGCCTTGTGATATCAGAGAGACATCCCAAAGACCACAATATGTTTCACTGAAAGCCCCTTATTCATCTTGTGTGTAGCTGTGACCTTTCAGAATTGGGGAGACATTATATAGAATTCTCTTTGTTTTACCGAAAGCCTCGAGCTCACTTTAGATCACCAAGACAATAATGTTCTCACACCGAAAACCATTTATTAGACTTTGTTGACAAGACCTGATGGGCTCGCTGAGACTCTACATCGAAGCTCATGAGTCTTACTGAAATGTATTTTATTATCAACGGTTGACAAGACAAGGGAAGTTTGCTATGATATTACACCAAACAAAAACCTCTCACCAATGAGTGCCTTTTGTTGCCGGTCGGGGAGACATAATGAAATCACTATGAATTTATATCGAATGCAACATGTTTGGTCGAAGTGAATCTTTAATGTGCTTGTCGGTAAGACCAAGAGGGTTTGCCATGAATTTATATCGATGCCTCAACTCTTGTCGATGTGTTCTCTTTCTACCTCCGGTTGGTGAGACAATAAGGTCTCGCTGTGACACTATCTCGAATACTATGACTCTGGCCAAAGTAATTCCACATGAGCTAATCGATAAGACACATCAAGTTCGTTATAACATTATGCCGATATCAACGAGTCTGACCAAAATGATCATTCGATGCACAAGTCGATGAGACAAAATGTAATCGGTAAGACATCATTCTGACAGTGGAACTCCTACCGATGAATGATAGTAAGATCATTGCAAGGATCCAAATCTTTGGGTGAGTAGACCAGACACAAAATGATGAGCAATGAGCAGAATGGAAATGGACATGAATGGAAAGTGAATGCAAAATGGAAGTGAACCAAAACCCTAAACTACTATGCATGGAAAATAATTTTAAAGAGGATAAGCAAGAGTTGTCCATGCACTAGAAACCCTTAATCCTTTGTGTTTCAACTTCACTTGTTCTGAGCTATTACGGTCTGAAACTCAAATTATACTTTCCTTTGTTGAATACCTAGTTTTTCCCTGAGTTCATCAAATTCCTCTTGAAGACATTCATGCAACCTGCTCTGTCACTATTATTAAAAGTTCTTAGAGAATCATCATGCTCGGTTTGGTCTGAAATCCCTACACCTTTTAGCAATTTGAATTCTTTATCATCATGGGACAAACCCTTGTTATCTTCAATATGTAAAATGCATGCATACTCAATACAACATTCCTCACTATCTTTCTCACTATTGTGTATTATGAAACACTCTGCCAGCTGTATTGAAAATTCACCATCAAAGTGCTTCTCTTGAGAAACAAAATGTTCTGTCATATCAATGCTATCTGAATCAAACAAATTTGAAACCTTTTGCACCTCCTTGACACTACCATTTGGATACAACACTGGATTATGACCCAAATCTTCAATATCAAGCATATATGAACCAATCAAATCTGGACCTCTATCATCCTTGGCATGCAAATAAAAGTCTTCTTCACATGAGTTAGAAATTTCAAAATCACATACCTCATCCTGAATGGACATAGAATTTTGATCAACACCAAAAGTTTTACCATCATTCCAAGAAATGCATTAGGAGTCATAAGAATCTTTACACAAAGATCTTTCACTATCAAAACAAATGAAAGATAGATGCAAAACTTCAAGATCACCTTCATGTGGACATCCCTAGTATTCAGGAGTTAACAAATCTAAAATTTGTTCACAGCTAAGCAAACAAGTCTCTACATTTTCATCACTATAGTTGCATTCTTCACTTTTTTCATCATCAAAAAAAGTCCAAGATCATCAGAGAATGAGAAATTAGAAACATTATCAGCACAGTCATTTATGCCATAATTACTTTGTTTATCTGAAATTATCTCCTCTCTATCATAAAATGGATTTGAAAATATCTGAAGCTCTTTCATGGGCATACTTTGGCAAAATGTCATCTAATCTTCTTTTAACTCTTCATCGTACAATGGGTTTGAAAATTTTTGGAAACCATTATCAAATATACAAACCTCTTCTTCATTAGTTGTATCTTCATATCTTTCAACTACAGTTGGAGGTATTATCTACTTACTATCAAATAAATCAATATTTCCCATCGCTTCTTCACCCTGATCTTCATAAGAGGTAGAAAAATCTCTTGATTGCAGATCAAAATCCTCAGGTTCATCATCAGAATCTGAATATTCACTAGATTCTTCACAACATGCACTGCTTTCCCTATCACAATCTGTTATGCAAGAGAAATCTCTTGTATCATCATCCTCCTCATGCAAACTAACATATGAGTCATTCTTACTTGCACATGTCTCATCTCCTATTGGGTTGATCTCTTGATGCTCATCCGTGATATGACCACTGTCTTCATATCTTTTCCCCTGGGATAATGCTTGAACGAAGTCAAGAGAGGAGCCTTCTACCTTAATCCTTTTCTTTTTCTCCAATGTTTCTCCTTTTTTTTCTTCCTTCTGATCAGTCTCTTGCATTTCTTTACACAACTCTTTAACTTTCTCCTTTTGGACAAGCTTCTGTTTACTTTTATCATGCTATCTATTTTTTTCTTTCTTCTCAGTCCCTTGTGTCGCCTTATGATCCTTCATAAAAATTCCTCTGAGGACACCTTCCTTCTCATTTAATGTCTTATTTCTCAACCAGTATTTACTCTTTTCTTCCTCAACTATAGCAATAGTTATTCTCTCTATCTCCTCTTCGGTGAATCTCCTCATACTACATTGAGTAGGCACCTCAATAGAATGTGGCATTGTATAATCTTCTTCAGAATCAGAAAGGACCTGCTATTCAACCATATAGATATTGTATTTATGATTTGAAACATCATACTGATAACCTTCATCCTCTAAAGATGAGTACCTCTCCTCAACATGGTGAAAAGTATTTGAAGTCAAATATACTATGTGAACTTCTCCATTGCTTCCCATCAACATTCCCTCTTCTTACATTTTTTGGGCTACAACACAATAATCTGGGGAATGTGGCTAATCACAAAATTTATAGAAGTAATTGTTACTTACCATATAGGTTTCCCCCTTTGTCAATGGATCGGGAGTTTCCTTGCTTCCAGGCCTAGTTGTTATAGGTTTTCCGTCCTTCCAGTCTATATTATAAGGCATGTCATGCAACCTCGACCTCTCATTTCTATAAGTATTCTCCTGTCTATAATGATAATTGTTGCTTTGTCGAGGAACCTTAGGATTGTCTCTTTTATCAATTATCCTTGCAACCCTCCTATTGTTTTCAATTGTCAATGCCATCTTCTGAGCCTCAGCTAAGTCTTTTGGGAATCTATTTCTTAGTTCATACCCTATTTTAGGGTCAAATGCATTCAAATAAACACTTAGTGCTACAAAATCCAGAAACTTTGATCTAGGAGGTATTTTATTCTGTAATTTATTGAATCTTTGATTAAAATCATAAATTGTGTCATTTTGATCTTTCTAAATCTATATTAATTCATGAAGAGCAGCATCTGGTGCACTTGGATTCCCATATTGCTTGACGAATTGATCCTAAAATCCTTGGAGAGAATTAATAGAGACTACTGGTAGGCTATTGAACCAATCCCTAGCATCTTCAATAAGTGATATCATGAATAGCCTCATGTGTAAATCTTCATATGGCACATCCCAATCTTGGATGAAAGCATTGAAACTTCTTAAATGCTCTTCAGCAGTAACTGCATTACTCCCTATAAACTTTGGAACAAGACCTCTCCAACTACCATCCATTGGATAAGGGGATAATTTAATCCCTACCAAATCAAATTGTCTGATCATTGTTGTGTATTGATGAAGGGGGGGCACCATTTGGGTACTGATGCTAGTATGGTGGACTATTGTATTGTGTATGATGATGTGGCACATACTGCTGACCATGAGGTGGCTATGGTGAGTATGTATTCTATTGTGCATGATATGCATTGCCTCCATTGTGAAAATTTCCAATTGTACTATCAGGCATTTGAGGGGCCCAATGCCTACCTACATTTGTGTATTCATTTTTGTCCAATTGCAGATTTTTTGGTTTCAATTCTTCAATTCCTCTTATCAACTGTTTCTTCTCAAAATATTCTTTTGTTTCATACACAAATTCCATTCCCATCAATTTTTTTTAGAGTTTCCACCTACTTTTCCAAAAGTGGGAAAATGATTATTTCTAATCTTTTCCCAGCAGAATCACTCTTTCTTAATCTTCTCAAATTATAACCTTTTCTTCACTGACTCTATATGATGGTCTTCAACTAGATTTTGTGATGTAATCCCCAATAGAGTTGCCAATTTTTTAGCTCTCAAGAAAGCAGGTGGGATGCCTCAAGAGGCTGCCAATCTCTTGAAACACTTTAGGGTAACATAAAAGGTCAAAAGCTTTCAACCTTCTACTCTTCAGGTGCTTCCAGACCTAGGCGGGTGTAGTCTTGCCCTTCAACTTCACTCTCTACAACATAACCTGCATTGTATGCTTCCACTTTCATTTTAACCCTTGGTCTGTCCTCTGTAAGAGGAATGAACAAATCGGGGAGATAACCAATGATTCCCTTCACTCTTAGCCTCTTACTCTTCCACTTCACATCTGCACTCAAATGAATCATGCTTGGATCCTTTGTCTCAATACCACACAATATCTTAATTACTAAACTTAGCAATCAAGGACAACTTACTATCCCAATCTCAGATTTTCCTCTCTTCTCCAACTCAATTGGAGACCACACACACTGTCTTCTCTTAGCCATTCCTTGGCCTATCACCTTCAACCTCTCAATCCTAGCCTTTGTCCTTATTGCAATTCTCTGCAAAACCTTTGCCAAATATCCTTCACCTCTCATGGTGACCAACCTTTGCTCAACTCCTCTAAACTCTCCAAACTCTTCCATAGTCTCCTTCATTGTTTTCTGCCAATCTTCATAGCTGATTGTCTTTTTCCTGACTTCTACAACCTACTCATCATCTTCAAGCCTTTCAAGAATTCTTTCATTCCTCTCACTATTTTTCTTTTCAGTAACTTCCTCATCCTTCATTTTCTCAGTTGTTAAGACCTTTTTACCCTTTGTCACACAGTCCACTGTGTTTACAATCCCTGTCTTTTCATCACTTATACTTGCTATCAAGGGACACTCCACTGCCCCAATCATGATCTTGTCATAATTTTCAAGCCTTTCATGGATTTCTCCATCCTTCCCACCTATCTTATCTGCATCTCTTCTTTCTCCTTTAACATTCTCAGCCTTCAAAACTTCCCTATCATCAGTTGTTCTGGCCTACTGCAACTCATCTTCTTTGTTATCAGACTTTTGTGATAGCTCAATACCCTGTCCAGTCAGTAAACATTGCTCATCTCCTCTATATACCTCACTAGGCCTTCCTTGGCTCTCCATTGGTAATTCTCCTTCATTCTTATTCGCTTCACTTTGAGAGATCTCTGCCCCAAGTGCTTCCTGCTCACAATACTCTGTCTTAGCTTCTTGTACCACTGTACCTTTCATAGGTGTTTGCCCTACAACACCATTAACCTGCAATGAACAAAATTCTTTCTGTCCTTTATCTTCAACACTATCCTCAAGCTTAGATTGCTTTTTTAAGGTCATTTCATGTTTGACCTCCACTTCCCTTGTCTCTCTTATGTCTTCAATCTATACTATCCTTCCCAATGCTTCTTCATGATGTTTTTCTTTCTCCATTGCAACTATGCTATGCCCTATTGTCTCTTCCAGGTTCCCTTGTTCCTTTTGCTCCAACATCTCTCTTTTTCCACACATCCCTATCCTTCTTTGTGTCCCTTCTTCCTGCAAACAACTCAAAATGTACCTTTGCCCATCCTTTTCAATTTCATACACATTAAGCCTCCCATCATGCATAGCAAATCTATCATATTGCCAAACCCTTCCTAGTATCATATGACAATCCCTTATAGGCATAATATCACATAATAGAACATCTTTATAAGGACCAATTTCAAAATCTACAAATTCTTGCTCTCTAACCACAACATGCTGACTATCATTTACCCAATATGCCTTGTAAGGTGATTCATGTTTTAGCCTTGTCAAATGCAATTTTTCAACCATTTCTTCTGAAACAACATTACTCAAGGAACCTGAATCAATCATTACTTTATAGATCTTACCTCTGCATTTGCATCTAGTTTGGAAGGTAGCATGCCTCATTTGTCCTTCTTTCTCATCCAACCTTCTGAAGTCCATAGTGCCTTGTATCTTCCAATGCTTCTCCTACCACCTTCAAGAGATCTAAAACCTTGCTCTGATACCACTCTGATGCAGAGCAGGATGGAGGAACAATCAACCAACACAAAACCAAATATTTAGCACAACTTCCATAGGGTCAACTCTATGGCTTTCCAATTCACAACTGAGCAACTGAAAGACCAATCCTTCAATGATAACTGTAAGAATATCCACTATTCATCCAAATAGCATCCATATTGCATCACAAAGACATTTCTAAGCTTACAAGTCAGATTCATTTGTCAAAACTTATAAAATCATTAAGTCACAGTGACCAAGGGCTAGTAGAATTAGCCCACTTTTACCAACAAAGTGTCTTTTAAATTGCTCTACACCTCACCAACTCTTGGATAGTCACAAATTGTGGCACAAATCAAAGGAATCTCTGGTTAAAACCTCCATACTGCCCTTCTATATTGATGTTCCATCAAACCCTTCTTTTCCTTCCTAAAACCTAGGGCTTATTGTATTTCCTATACCCATAACACTTGTAAACTCAAAACCACTAGAATCCTTCTAATTTCAACCTGTACATGCTCAACACACCTTGACATTTGACTGCTCTCACATTTTGTTCATACTTCCTTTGTAAACCACCTAATTTTCCACTTTTTCCACCCCTTCACCATAGGGTTTCTAACTTCTATTCACTCCAGGTCTTTCCCAACCTCTCAAATCATCAAAACACATCTAATTATATCCAACAACACTAAAACCAACAAATTTTATCCTATTCTCCTTACACAACTCAAAAACCCTACCTTTAACCATGCTTAAAGGGCATAAAATTCTATCTTTTGCATTGGGGCAGCGTTCTTAGGATCTTCAAACCTCTTTAGCAAAGCAATAATACATTCCTAAACCTATTCTTAGATTTATCAAGACCATTCCACCAAGAGACAGTAACCACAGAAAGGTGGAATGGCCTATTCACTCATTTTTGTGGCTCAAACCCTCTACCCTGTTTCCTGATCAGTCTTTCAATTTCAGTCAATAAATTGCTTGAAATACAAGTTTATACTTAAAAAACCAATTCAAAACAAAGGTAACACAATTCTATATAAAAATCCAATCTATCATGACAAGTACCTGCTATACGAACCCGTACACAGCCAAGAAAATGAGAGAAAAAAATAGAAAACTACTGGAAAACAGAATTTTTATTAATTTGCTCTTTTCAAATTGCTTTCATCAACCCTTCTTCGAGCCTTCAAGAGGAAATTTAAACATTTTTCAAATCAAACTACCTATGGAATGCCCAAAACTGACCAAAAACTGCCTTAACCCTCACATTGCTTAATTTTGCCTTATTTGACAATTTGTTAGCAACAAACACAACATTATGCAACCTTGTGCACTTTTTGAAACAACTAATCTTAAAAACCCCAATTACATGAGAAAATAATCTCAAAGACCTTATTTAGCACTAATTTACTCAAATTCCCCTAATTTCTAGACCAACCCACACTTAAATGAATTTTTACAATAATGTGTTTTAGGCGCTCCTGCACCATACTCCCCGGGTACAAAAGATTTATGCCCCATAAATCACTCCATAGGACTACTCCAATCTTCTGGACAATCCCTTCAAACCTACTCCAAGTCACCTGCATGGAAATCTTCCTCCAAGCCACTTTGTACCCTTCATGTTTTGCTTTGACTTCACCTTGCCATACTTGATCCTGCTCAATGGGATCTTCTTGCTGCATTTTGTCTTCATTGATACCTGCAAACAAAAATTTAGTACACCAAACCAAACAACCATGCATTAATATCCATGTTTCATGCTCTTCCATGAGCCAATCATACATGTAGTCTTTCCCTTCAACTTCACTCACTGCAACATAACCTGCATTGTATGCTTTCAATTTCATTTTAACCCTTGGTCTGTCCTCTGTCACAGGAATGAACAAATCAGGGAGATAACCAATGATTCCCTTCACTCTTAGCCTCTTACTCTTCCACTTCACATCTGCACTCAAATGAATCATGCTTGGATCCTTTGTCTCAATACCACACAATATCTTAATTACTAAACTCAACAACCAAGGACAACTCACTGTCCCAATCTTAGATTTTCCTCTTTTCTACAACTCAATTGGAGACCACACACACTGTCTTCTCTCAGCCATTCCTTGGACTATCACCTTCAACCTCTCAATCCTAGCCTCTATCCTTATTGCAATTCTCTACAAAACCTTTTCCAAATATCCTTCACCTCTCATGGTGACCAACCTCTGCTCAACTCCTCTAAACTCTCCAAACTCTTCCATAGTCTCCTTCACTGTTTTCTGCCAATCTTCATAGCTGACTGTCTTTTTCCTGAATTCTATAACCTGCTCATCATCTTCAAGACTTTCAAGACTTCTTTCATTCCTCTCACTATTTTTATTTTTAGTAACTTCCTCATCCTTCATTTTCTCATTTGTTAAGACCTTTTTACCCTCTGTCACACAGTCCACTGTGTTTACAATCCCTGTCTTTTCATCACTTATACTTGCTGTCAAGGGACACTCCACTGCCCCAATCATGATCTTGTCATAATTTTCAAGCCTTTCATGGATTTCTCCATCCTTCCCACCTGTCTTATCTGCATCTCTTCTTTCTCCTTTAACATTCTCATCCTTCAAAACTTCCCTGTCATCAGTTGTTCTGCCCTGATGCAACTCATCTTCTTTGTTATCAGACTTTTGTGATAGCTCAATACCCTGTCCAGTCAGTAAACATTGCTCATCTCGTCTATATACCTCACTAGGCCTTCCTTGGCTCTCCATTGGTAATTCTCCTTCATTCTTCTTCGCTTCACTTTGAGAGATCTCTACCCCAAGTGCTTCCTGCTCACAATACTCTGTCTTAGCTTCTTGTACCACTATACCTTTCATAGGTGTCTGCCCTAGAACACCATTAACCTGCAATGAACAAACTTCTTTCTATCCTTTATCTTCAACACTATCCTCAAGCTTAGCTTGCTTTTTTAAGGTCATTTCATGTTTGACCTCCACTTCCCTTGTCTCTCTTATGTCTTCAATCTATACTATCCTTCCCAATGCTTCTTCATGATGTTTTTCTTTCTCCATTGCAACTATGCTATGCGCTATTGTCTCTTCCAGGTTCCCTAGTTCCCTTTTGCTCCAACATCTCTCTTTTTCCACACATCCCTATCCTTCTTTGTGTCCCTTCTTCCTGCAAACAACTCAAAATGTACCTTTGCCCATCCTTTTCAATTTCATACACATTAAGCCTCCCATCATGCATAGCAAATCTATCATATTTCCAAACCCTTCCTAGTATCATATGACAATCCCTTATAGGCATAATATCACATAATAGAACATCTTTATAAGGACCAATTTCAAAATCTACAAATGCTTGCTCTCTAACCACAACATACTGACTATCATTTACCCAATATGCCTTGTAAGGTGATTCATGTTTTAGCCTTGTCAAATGCAATTTTTCAACCATTTCTTCTGAAACAACATTACTCAAGGAACTTGAATCAATCATTACTTTATAGATCTTACCTCTGCATTTGCATCTAGTCTGGAAGGTAGCATGCCTCATTTGTCCTTCTTTCTCATCCAACCTTCTGAAGTCCATAGTGCCTTGTATCTTCCAATGCTTCTCCTACCACCTTCAAGAGATCTACAACCTTGCTCTGATACCACTCTGATGCAGAGTAGGATGGAGGAACAATCAACCAACACAAAACCAAATATTTAGCACAACTTCCATAGGGTCAACTCTATGGCTTTCCAATTCACAACTGAGCAACTGAAAGACCAATCCTTCAATGATAACTGTAAGAATACCCACTGTTCATCCAAATAGCATCCATATTGCATCACAAAGACATTTCCAAGCTTACAAGTCAGATTCATTCGTCAAAACTTATAAAATCATTAAGTCACAGTGACCAAGGGCTAGTAGAATTAGCCCACTTTTACAAACAAAGTGTCTTTTAAATTGCTCTTCACCTCACCAACTCTTGGATAGTCACAAATTGTGGCACAAATCAAAGGAATCTCTATTTAAAACCTCCATACTGCCCTTCTATATTGATGTTCCATCAAACCCTCCTTTTCCTTCCTAAAACCTAGGGCTTATTGTATTTCCTATACCCAGAACACTTGTAAACTCAAAACCACTAGAATCCTTCTAATTTCAACCTGTACATGCTCAACACACCTTGACATTTGACTGCTCTCACGTTTTGTTCATACTTCCTTTGTAAACCACCTAATTTTCCACTTTTTCCACCCCTTCATTATAGGGTTTCTAACTTCTATTCACTCCAGGTCTTTCCCAACCTCTCAAATCATCAAAACACATCTAATTATATCAAACAACACTAAAACCAACAACTTTTATCCTATTCTCCTTATAGAACTCAAAAACCCTACCTTTAACCATGCTTAAAGGGCAGAAAATTCTATCTTTTGCATTGGGGCAGCATTCTTAGGGTCTTCAAACCTCTTTACCAAAGCAATAATACATTCCTAAACCTATTCTTAGATTTATCAGGACCATTCCACCAAGAGACAGTAACCATAGAAAGGTGGAATGGCCTATTCACTCATTTTTGTGGCTCAAACCCTCTACCCTGTTTCCTGATCAGTCTTTCAATTTCGGTCAATAAATTGCTTGAAATACAATTTTATACTTCAAAATCCAATTCAAAACAAAGGTAACACAATTCTATATCAAAATCCAATATATCATGACCAGTACCTGCTATACGGACCCGTACACAGCCAAGAAAATGAGAGAAAGAAACATAAAACTACTGGAAAATAGAATTTTTATTAATTTTCTCTTTTCAAATTGCTTTCATCAACCCTTCTTCAAGCCTTCAAGAGGAAATTTAAACATTTTTCAAATCAAACTACCTATGGAATGCCCAAAACTGACCAAAAACTGCCTTAACCCTCACATTGCTTAATTTTGCCTTATTTGACAATTTGTTAGCAACAAACACAACATTATGCAACCTTGTGCACTTTTTGAAACAACTAATCTTAAAAACCACAATTACATGAGAAAATAATCTCAAAGACCTTATTTAGCAATAATTTACTCAAATTCCCCTAATTTCTAGACCAACCCACACTTAAATGAATTTTTGCAATAATGTGTTTTAGGTGCTCCTGCACCATACTCCCCGGGTACAAAAGATTTATGCCCCATAAATCACTCCATAGGACTACTCCAATCTTCTGGACAATCCCTTCAAACCTGCTCCAAGTCACTTGCATGGAAATCTTTCTCCAAGCCACTTTGTACCCTTCATGTTTTGCTTTGACTTCACCTTGCCATACTTGATCCTACTCAATGGGATCTTCTTGCTGCATTTTGTCTTCATTGATACCTGCAAAAAAAAATTTATTACACCAAACCAAAAAACCATGCATTAGTATCCCTATTTCATGCTCTTCCATGAGCCAATCATACATGTAGTTTTTCCCTTCAACTTCACTCTCTGCAACATAACCTGCATTGTATGCTTCAACTTTCATTTTAACCCTTGGTCTGTCCCCTGTCAGAGGAATGAACAAATCAGGGAGATAACCAATGATTCCCTTCACTCTTAGCCTCTTACTCTTCCACTTCACATCTGCACTCAAATGAATCATGCTTGTATCCTTTGTCTCAATACCACACAATATCTTAATTACTAAACTCAACAACCAAGGACAACTCACTGTCCCAATCTTAGATTTTCCTCTCTTCTCCAACTCAATTGGAGACCACACACACTGTCTTCTCTTAGCCATTCCTTGGCTTATCACCTTCAACCTCTCAATCCTAGCCTCTGTCCTTATTGCAATTCTCTACAAAACCTTTTCCAAATATCCTTCACCTCTCATGGTGACCAACCTCTGCTCAACTCCTCTAAACTCTCCAAACTCTTCCATAGTCTCCTTCACTGTTTTCTGCCAATCTTCATAGCTGACTGTCTTTTTCCTGACTTCTACAACCTGCTCATCATCTTCAAGCCATTCAAGACTTCTTTCATTCCTCTCACTATTTTTCTTTTCAGTAACTTCCTCATCCTTCATTTTCTCAGTTGTTAAGACCTTTTTACCCTCTGTCACACAGTCCACTGTGTTTACAATCCCTATCTTTTCATCACTTATACTTGCTGTCAAGGGACACTCCACTGCCCCAATCATGATCTTGTCATAATTTTCAATCCTTTCATGACTTTTTCCATCCTTCCCACCTGTCTTATCTACATCTCTTCTTTCTCCTTTAACATTCTCAGCCTTCAAAACTTCCCTGTCATCAGTTGTTCTGCCCTGCTGCAACTCATCTTCTTTGTTATCAGACTTTTATTATAGCTCAATACCCTATCGAGTCAGTAAACATTTCTCATCTCCTCTATATACCTCACTAGGCCTTCCTTGGCTCTCCATTGCTAATTCTCCTTCATTCTTATTCGCTTCACTTTGAGAGATCTCTGCCCCAAGTGCTTCCTGCTCACAATACTCTGTCTTAGCTTCTTGTACCACTGTACCTTCCGTAGGTGTCGGCCCTAGAACACCATTAACCTGCAATGAACAAACTTCTTTCTGTCCTTTATCTTCAACACTATCCTCAAGCTTACCTTGCTCTTTTAAGGTCATTTCATGTTTGACCTCCACTTCCTTTGTCTCTCTTATGTCTTCAATCTATACTATCCTTCCCAATGCTTCTTCATGATGTTTTTCTTTCTCCATTGCAACTATGCTATTCCCTATTGTCTCTTCCAGGTTCCCTTGTTCCTTTTGCTCCAACATCTCTCTTTTTCCACACATCCCTATCCTTCTTTGTGTCCCTTCTTCCTACAAACAACTCAAAATGTACCTTTGCCCATCCTTTTCAATTTCATACACATTAAGCCTCCCATCATGCATACCAAATCTATCATATTGCAAAACCCTTCCTAGTATCATATGACAATCCCTTATAGGCATGATATCACATAATAGAACATCTTTATAAGGACCAATTTCAAAATCTACAAATGCTTGCTCTCTAACCACAACATGCTAACTATCATTTACCCAATATGCCTTGTAAGGTGATTCATGTTTTAGCCTTGTCAAATGCAATTTTTCAACCATTTCTTCTGAAACAACATTACTCAAGGAACCTGAATCAATCATTACTTTACAGATCTTACCTTTGCATTTGCATCTAGTCTGGAAGGTAGCATGCCTCATTTTTCCTTCTTTCTCATCCAACCTTCTGAAGTCCATAGTGCCTTGTAGCTTCCAATGCTTCTCCTGCCACCTTCAAGAGATCTACAACCTTGCTCTGATACCACTCTGATGCAGAGCAGGATGGAGGAACAATCAACCAACACAAAACCAAATATTTAGCACAACTTCCATAGGGTCAACTCTATGGCTTTCCAATTCACAACTGAGCAACTGAAAGACCAATCCTTCAATGATAACTGTAAGAATACCCACTGTCCATCCAAATAGCATCCATATTGCATCACAAAGACATTTCTAAGCTTACAAGTTAGATTCATTTGTCAAAACTTATAAAATCATTAAGTCACAGTGACCAAGGGCTAGTAGAATTAGCCCACTTTTACAAAAAAAGTGTCTTTTAAATTTCTCTTCACCTCACCAACTCTTGGATAGTCACAAATTGTGGCACAAATCAGAGGAATCTTTGGTTAAAACCTCCATACTGCCCTTCTATATTGCTGTTCCATCAAACCCTCCTTTTCCTTCCTAAAACCCAGGGCTTATTGTATTTCCTATACCTAGAACACTTGTAAACTCAAAACCACTTGAATCCTTCTAATTTCAACCTGTACATGCTCAACACACCTTGACATTTGACTGCTCTCATGTTTTGTTCATACTTCCTTTGTAAACCACCTAATTTTCCACATTTTCCACCCCTTCACCATAGGGTTTCTAACTTCTATTCACTCCAGGTCTTTCCCAACCTCTCAAATCATCAAAACACATCCAATTATATCTAGCAACACTAAAACCAACAACTTTTATCCTATTCTCCTTACACAACTCAAAAACCCTACCTTTAACCATGCTTAAAGGGCATAAAATTCTATCTTTTGCATTGGGGAAGCGTTCTTATGATCTTCAAACCTCTTTACCAAAGCAAGAATACATTCCTAAACCTATTCTTAGATTTATCAGGACCATTCCACCAAGAGACAGTAACCACAGAAAGGTGGAATGGCCTATTCACTCATTTTTGTGGCTCAAACCCTCTACCCTGTTTCCTGATCAGTCTTTCCATTTCAGTCAATAAATTGCTTGAAATACAAGTTTATACTTCAAAAACCAATTCAAAACAAAGGTAACACAATTCTATATCAAAATCCAATCTATCATGACCAGTACCTGCTATACGGACCCGTACACAGCCAAGAAAATGAGAGAAAAAAACAAAAAACTACTGGAAAATAGAATTTTAATTAATTTGCTCTTTTCAAATTGCTTTCATCAACCCTTCTTCAAGCCTTCAAGAGGAAATTTAAAATTTTTTCAAATAAAACTACCTATGGAATGCGCAAAACTGACCAAAAACTGCCTTAACCCTCATGTTGCTTAATTTTGCCTTATTTGACAATTTGTTAGCAACAAACACAACATTATGCAACCTTGTGCACTTTTTGAAACAACTAATCTTAAAAACCCCAATTACATGAAAAAATAGTCTCAAAGACCTTATTTAGCACTAATTTACTCAAATTCCCCTAATTTCTAGACCAACCCACACTTAAATGAATTTTTGCAATAATGTGTTTTAGGTGCTCCTGCACCACCCTGTGATATCGGAGAGACATCCCAAAGGCCACAATATGTTTCACGGAAAGCCCCTTATTCATCTTGTGTGTCATTGTGACCTTTCACCATTGGGGATACATTATATAGAATTCTCTTTGTTTTACCGAAAGCCCCAAGATCACTTTAGATCACCAAGACAATAATGTTCTCACACCAAAAACCATTTATTATATGTTTTTATCAAGACTCAACAGGCTCGCTGAGACTCTACATCAAAGCTCATGAGTCATACCAAAATGTATTTTATTATCAGCGGTCAACAAGACAAGGGAAGTTCGCTATGATATTACAACGAAGGAAAACCTCTCGCTGATGAGCACCTTTTGTTGCCGGTCGGGGAGACATAATGAAATCACTATATCTTTATATCGAATGCAACATGTTTGGCTGAAGTGAATCTTTAATGTGCTTGTCGATGAGACCAAGAGGGTTCACCATGACTTTATATCGATGCCCCAACTCTTGTCGATGTGTTCTCTTTCTACCTCTGGTCAGTGAGACAATAAGGTCTTGTTGTGACACTATCCTGAATACTATGACTCTGGCCAAAGTAAATCCACATGAGCTAATCGATAAGACACATCAAGTTTGTTATAACATTATGCTGATATCAACGAGTTTGACTGAAATGATCATTCGTTGCACAAGTCGATGAGACAAGATGTAATCGGTAAGACATCATTCCGATGGTGTAACTCCTACCGATATGAATCATCCATTGTCGCCGAAAAAATGTAAAAGTCATGTTGAAAGCCACCCGTAGGTAAACTCAAATCTCCATGACATCAAAAACATCTTGCCAATAGGCAACACAGACATTTGCAAGCAGAAAAATGCAAAATGGATTGGGGAGACCTTGGTATTGTCATGCCGATATAGACCATGATGTGAATTATGCATAACCCGATGGATTATATGGGACAAATATGGACAAAATGTGAGCAGAATGATATGAAAAAAAACCTTTGTGCTTATGATGAGGACTCATATGGAAACTTAGGGTTATGGAAAACTTGTGAAATTACAGAATTTTATAGTTCCAACACCATGTACTTTCTTCTTGTATGTTTTTGGATTATATGTTTACATCCTTCATTAATAAATATCTTGCACTAAGCTTATATCAAAGGTCGGTAAATCAACCCCAAGCTCTCCCCATAGCTCATGTCTCTGAGATTTGAAACTAATGCATTGCATGTTTTACCTGTTACTAGGGATCTTAGTGCTATAAAATATTATGGTATTAGGCTTTATGCTTACCCACCATGCCATTCCTTGGGTTCTTATACCACTCGAAGCTTTATGGAAAAAAATTTCATACTTGGTCCTTTCCTTCCTATTTTTCATTATTTGTTTTCCCAAATGTTCCTAGAGTCATTTCAACAAATCCATCTTGTGAATTATTATGAAATCAGTGCAATTGTGAGTTCTCACCTCTTGCATGTATTCTGTCAAATAGTTCACTTACCTTGTCTATGCTTGCATAATTTTCATGTGTGACCACCTTCACACACATTGTTTCATTTAGCATTACCTACAAGCTCTGCAAGAACATTGTCACTATTTAAATGATGGAAATGGCTCACATCTCTCAAACCATTTTCCCTTGCCAATGGTTTTTGTTCCCTACCATATTCCCCATGTATTGCAAGCATAGTTGACTATTTACTTTAGTGATATAATGCCTAGATAAAATACTATGGACAGTCTTGAGAAATAAAAATAGTAATAGGGGAACAACAAAATATCCTTTGTAGTCTACTAATTATACTCTTGAAGCCAGAGACAAAGTATATCCTGAAACTTGAGTTAGACTTTATGCACTAATGCATGTTAGATTAAAACAACATTAGTATAGTAAAAGTTAAAAACTATCAATGTAATAATTAACTATGGTTGTCTAATGAGTCTTCAAATGTATTCATATGCTTCCATTATCAAAATATATACTAGATTGAATCCATTTTGTGGACATCCTTCATTTGTTGTAACCCTTGACATGATGTCTATTTGAGTCAATCTATCTAATTTATCGTGTGCTCTTCTACGCTTCCACATTAAAACTAATATTTATGTTCCTTTGCTTCCCCTCATTTTATCAAATTCATAAACTTGATGCCTTATCCTGAGAGAACTAATAGCTTGAGGATAGTGCTAAGTCATTTCAATTAGATAAGAGTTTACCCAAGCAAGTTAGAGTGTTCTTAAATCTCGTAATGAAATCTCCTAGGAAACATACTAATGATATCCTTCTCTTGAATGTATATTCATTGATAAACTTATCATTGATATATAGCTCTTATGAAGAATTATACACTCATATCACAAATTAAGCATTTGTTTCTTTTCCCTTCATTTCATTGCATAGATATATTTATATATATCTTTGGTTTGACACCTTATGTCAGGAATCTTGATATATTTGAGTCTGCCGATTCCTTCTATGGAGAATTGCAATCCCTATGGTGATATTAGCCAAATTTGTGAATCATAGTCAAATCTTAGGAAAACTTTATCACATAAATGGGAGATTAGGGTCAAACCATACATTAGAAGACGTGTCTTAGTGTTGAGGACAACTACAAATGAACATATATCATTTAATAGTATGATTTTTATTGGAGAGAGAGAGTTGTTAATAGAATCATCATAATGCAAAATACATTAAGAATATGATAGGAATATGTGTTTATGTTGAAATACTTATATGTATATAATCATATATTATATATAATTGTAAATGATTACATGTATGTGTATCATAGCAGTAAGAAAGTAATACTATAAGAAAGGTAAATTACTTATTTTTAAAATGAATTAAATTTGGATTCTTTTATTGATATTATGTAGTAGCTAGGTGAGTAGTTTGAGACAAATGAACACATTTCTATAGGTAATGTTTAAGTAATTAATCTTAAGGGGTTCATATTTTCTTGATAGAGATGAATGTTTTGTCAATGAAATAGTTAACCTTAGGATAGCTAATTGGAGGATACAAACTAATGATTGAATGAAATGGGTAAGTCAAGAGAATGTTGTGAATGTGAAGTATTTTTCTTTATGGTTATAATGCCTGACTGAATATGTTAGTTATTTGGTTGATTTTCTTAATGATTATGGTGGTTGAGTTGGTAATGAGTTTATTTTGGGTTAATTCTTAATGGAGTGAGTTCTTTGTGCCAAATGGTTAGTAAGAAGATTTTGATTTCGTGATTGATTTTGTATTCAGATGTTTGTATCAATTTTGATTACCTCTTTGTGATGTTACCACTCATTATTCTACATTTTTTGACTCGTAAATGGTGGATTGGAAATATTTCTTTGATATTTTATTTTGTTGGCATTTCTTGGATGTGGAACCCTTGTGTTAGCATTTTGAAAGTTTTCTAGAGGGTTGAGGGGATATGGTTTTTACTTGCAAGAGTAAGTATGGGTGCTGACAAGCTAGGAGGATCCACCTTGGATAACCTATATCAAGCTTGAAGTATTTATTTGACTTTTATATTGTATCATGATTTTACTATTTTGATGATGGTTGACCTTTACACTTGGATTTTTTTTATGTGGGTTTGAGCTTTGCACTTGAATGTGGTTTTCATCACTCTGAAGTTCTAGCGTGAGATGGTGCATGCCTCACCTAGTGCAGTTATTTTGTTGGATTTGGTATCTTGTGCAAGTTGGATTGCCCATTTGTGATTTTGATATTTGTTGTTAGTTGGGGGAGTGGCTCTCAATGGGGGCTGACACCCAAAGTGGCTAGTATAGGATAACCCATTGTAAGTTTAATCAAGTGATAATTAATTAATTAGGGAGTTTTAGTAGTTTCACACATTAATTCAGATAATGTAGCCTCACTCATCGACCCAAGTGCTCATTTGGGATTGGGATGAGTGGGAAGGCCTAGAATGGCAAGATCAACTACCTTGCCTCTGCATAGTAATCTTGCAAGGTATGTTGATCCTGCATAGCAAGCATGGGGGTCTAGCGACCGGTAGAGGTTACCAAGGAAACCCAGGATGGGGCCCAATAGCCTAGGAAGGTTACGCCAAGGTAATCGATGACTATCTCTATGGTGACACTCTACCCTTAAACAACCTTGTATGATTGTGTTCCTCTCTTGTTGTTCTTGTGTTCTAGAAGTAGATATTGTCATGTGATTGTTGATGCTTTGTTATGTTGTCTTGTGTTGGTTATTTCATGTGTTGGAGGTTACCTTATATTATTGTTTCTGTTATTGTGAAGTCTTGTAAACCTTGTCCTTCTTGATAGTATTCATTAAGGTCCTTCTTGTCATCTCCTTCCATGGGGGTGGACCTTAGGGTCCACGTGGTTGGGTGGAAAGTGTTAAGCACCCCATTCAGTCCCTAGTTGAAGATCAATATTTGCAGAGGTGTACCTATTACTGTTACACCAAAGATGTACCAGTGTTGGGTCTAGATATGGAACTTTGTATTCATATGTTCCAAGCGTATTATTCCATGTTATTTTACTTTTCCCAATTCATGTTGGGAAGAAACATTGTATTAATGTAATCCTTGATAAATGCATCTTCATGTTATTAATGTATTGTCCATGATCATTTTATTATCTTATGGATGTTAGTATATGCTGATGATTCAAAATGTAATGTAGTTATGTAACCCTAAGGGACTTTGTCATATGTTGTACATGTAAAGTTTCATTTCAAGTGTTGTAAGTTAATATTATTTTGCATGTTAGTTTTTTTTTTTTCTTAAATTGTTCCATAAATGTTAGATGTTTTTGTGTCCTTTGGGGTTTGCATGGTGGGGCATTACAAACTTAGTTGTTAGCTATACATTTAATTTTCTCATGTCCTTATTTTTTCGTATCTATATAGAACACATTAGTGCTTTCATGTTGACCTATAGTGCCTACATTTTGTAATTTGGTGCCTATGCAAAGACCTGATGTGCTTACATAATGAATAGCTATGCTTATGCATCAAATAGCCATGCCTCTATTTCATAGAGCGGTGCTTCTATTTTAGGAAAAAATATCACATTTAGAATTTAGGGGTTTTTTTAATATTTAGTCATCTGGTTAACTAATATCATTGTAAGCATCATCAAATATCTAGGTTTTATTACACACAGTTAGTAGCTTTCTATTTTAATTTGTCCAATTTTTGTTTATGTGCATAAGCATAGTTTTTTGGATTGTTGTCTGCTTTTTATGCCTACACAAATAATTTCTATGCTTGCAGGCTGAGTTTTTGTGCCCGCATTCAAGATTTTCATGCTTGTGTCATATAATTTTTTTTATTTTTTTTTTGAGAATTTTATATTTTGAGCTAACTTTTTGAACTAACTAGGGGTGCAGTTGTTTGACTAGTCCAAGGCCAATCTAAGAAAATACTAATCAATGGTTTGTAGGACTTTTTGTAGAAGACTTTGTTTTTCCACTAGCTAGGCACTTAAGTATATTAGTTGGTAAATGAACTTGTATGTTATTCTTGGAAGAGTGCAATAGATGTATGCTCTCCCCTCACACTTAGAGTGATCTTTGGGATAAAAAAATCTTTGTATTTCCTTTTTTGTGTTTAGATTTAGGTAAAAAAGGTGTGCTAGTTTTGTGTGTATGCTCTTCCTTCGCACTTATTGTGATCTTGGGGATCAAAAAAACCTAGCATACCTTTCCCTTTAGAAGGATTTCCTAGGGATTTCATCACCCTAAGGGATGACCTCAACATGTGTTATCAAGGGGGTATAGAAAGGAGGGAGAACAAAAGTTTTACCCCAATCTAGTCATGTTGTGTTTAGTGAGGCCCCAATGCTTAGGGTGATTCCAAGCTAGGAGTGTAGGGTTGATCTAAGCTTTCATGTTGAAAGTTCCTAGCCCATGCTTTTAATAGGCTATTATTCATGGTTGTGCCTCACGACCCTCTTGGTGTTTAGAGGATTCCATAGAAAAAAATTGTGTAACCTAGATTAAGGACTTTTGAATTTAGCTGAGTGTGGTGCAAGGGATGTGGATCATACCCTAAATTTAATCAGCATGTACTCCCTTAGGTTGAGATAGAAATATTTGGGTTGGATTGAATTATCCCAAGGAGAGACATAAGGTGTTCCTGTGGCAATATTGACCATGTGGACCACCAAATATCTAACTACCTACCTTTGTAAGAAAGGGTGCTCCACCCAAATATCAAGGAGTATTAATCCAAACAATTGGATGGTGTTCCTACACTAAGTCTATAATCCCACTTGACTAATTTAGGCTTGTAAAAAAGTGTTTAGTGTATCTTCCTGTGAAAAACAAGTATTAAGATGAATTAGCTCTAGGGTTGAGGATTTCCTTCACCCTTAAAAAAGTTTATTCTTGGAAATTATGTTTTCTTGTTTTCTAAATCTCTTGTCAAAACATCCAAACTATAGAGTTGTGCCTAGGACCAATAAAACTGCGCCTCTATCAAAATTCTCAACACATACATTTTGCCATACTATCACTTCATTTTTGCACCTCCATCATAAAAATCTATTTTGATTTCCTCTATAAAACCACACTTGGATCTATCTCTATCGAAATTTTTTTGTGTATGTTTGTGGAAACCTAATCCCTATTGACCTCATAGGATTCTCTGACCAGTCTAACATATTTTGTAACCCAACTATCTCCTGACCACCATTAACCCTACAATTTTACACCTCATCATCCTACTTAGACCTTGATATTTTAACTTTTCCATAATCACCCAATCTGACCATAAACCCCCATTTTTCCAAACATCCCACCCTCCCCATCATTTGGACTTGTCATTTCTATTTTGAGCTTTGTGCAAACCTTTACATTTTTTTCATCATTAATCTCCCATCATTTTTTCACCCTTACCATGTTAATCTCCCTTGTCATTATCATCCTATCATCTATTCTCATCCCATCCTTAATTTCATACTTGGCATTAAACCTTAATCCTTCCATCATTTTATCATCCTAATCATCCCATTAGACACCTTGTGTTATCATTGTCCCATTTTCCATATCTAAATCACTTTTTTATCATTTATCCCCTCGGCCATCTCCTAGTTGTCCTTTCCAATTGTTGTAATATCATATAAACCTTATCAAATCATCAAACCCATAAATCATCCACTTATCATCCAAATCATTATCTTAATCCTACTCATTACTATCACTATCCAATCCAACCATCACCATTTCAAACCAAAATTTTCATTAGGGTTTTATTCTAGATCCTTAACCATCCTTCTTATCTAGGGTTAGCTTAAGAATGTACCTATCTTAAGTTGAATCCTTATTATCCCATCATTTTTGGACTATTTAGCTTAAGTATTTGGCTCCCTTAAGTTAAGTTTTTTCAAAAATCCCTTATCTAACCTTGCTTAGGAACTTTCCTATCCTAAGTAAGAAAATATAAATCCTAAAATCACTCCATCCCAATGATCTAAGCTTTAATATTGATTTTACACATTCCTGTGCTGTAGAAAAATGGCCCCTTGTCATTTTCATGGTTTTTGATATATTTTGCTCTGATTTTATGTTGTAGCATGGCTTGAACATTCATATTTATGTTGTAAAATTCAAATAATGATGTCTTGTGAAGGTGTTGTGAAGTGTTGTAAAACATTTCTACAATCTTCTAGACTCTATTGACTACAATTCACCTAAAAATCACCTTTTCACCACTAAAAAGTCTTATTTTGAAGTGTTGTAAAGTCTTGTAACAAGCTTTCATGATTCTCTAGGCATATTTTCACTATTTACACCTTTCTTATGGTTTATTTAACCACTTTATGCCATGACAAGTCTTAATTATGTGCATTCTTGAATGTAAACCTGACAAAAAATATTAAATATGACTTAATGCCCTACACCTACTTTTGAGTCCAAGGTGGGACCCATTTGCCATGGGTGGCAAATGAGTCCTCCTTGGCTCCAAATTCAAAATATTTCAAATTTCCTTTCAATTTTTTATTCAAAATCACTTGATGTTGGCCTGTGATGAGGTATCAAAAGGTTACTAAGGCACAAGATTGTATAAATAAGTGTTTTTACATCCATTTCAACCCCCATTCCATCCCATTAACACCCATTCAATCTCATTCATGCATTCAAGCATTTACATCATGAAGTCAAGCATAAATCAGACATCTTGAAGCAGCCATTGACATATCTTTAGATTTATCCAACAAGGTTTTGGTGAGTATTTACATTTGCATGTTGTGTATTCATCATTCTCTTTCCATTTCATTTCTATTTCTATTTCAAGGGTTTGATTAGCAAAGTGGGGTTTGACCAAGGAAAACCACTATATCCTAACCATCAACACTTTTTCCTCTTTTCACGTGTTTGTGTATGCAAATTTAACAAATGGAAAGGTGAGAAAAGGTGTACATATCCCATAAAAGTCATTCAAGGTGTCTCAAGCCCTATTTCAAGTTTGGTGAGAGTATATAGGTTAAGTTTTGCAGATTTAGATCTAGGGAATATTTAGAAATAGAATTGTAAATCATAAGCCATAGATTCTTGTCTAGAATTATTTATTTTCCAGAAGAGGACTCATTCACCATTGATGGCGTATCAGTCCCATTTCTAGGCTTGAACAATGATTTTTGTAGATTTGGATACCCAATTCCTTGAAACTAGTTTTGACACTTTCTAGCAAAAATAGGAATCATTCACCCAAAATGGTCAATCAGTCCTAGTGAGAATTTTTGGTGTCTTCTAAAAGTGTTTAGATCCATTCCACCCTCTTCCAAATTCCAAGTACATATCTGAATTTGGTTACTTTTTGATACAGTTTGTTTACATTTCTAGTCAAATAGTTTGAATACACACTGTGATTTCCAACACTTTTACATTAGATTATAATTACATTCCTTAGTCTACATTTTCAATAGGTTTTCATAATTTAAATACATCCACACACACACACTTAACACCCTTTTTCCATTTCTTCTAATGAGAACATAAGCATTTTTGGCCCACCGTTCTCCTTCTAGGTGAAAAACCCTAGGAGTGATAGAAAGAAAGTAGGTGCCAAAAATATATGTTTCAATTCCATATCCAAGGTTTATCCTTATCATCACTCAATCCAATAAATAAATTGATCATCCCAAATCAATCCTAATACAACTTTTCAATCACATCCTAAACATCCTCATACTTATCAAGTTCAACACCTAAAATCCATCATCCAATTTTTTTGCCAAATCTAAAGATCAAGTCATTTCATCCATCATCATTTAATTCAAACCAAGTCCAAGGTCCAAAATTTTCCAAAACCAACTTCTAATCATCATGTAATCATTATTCAACCATAATTCTAAGTCCAAACCAATTCCAAATTCCATCCAAACCTTTCAAACATCCAATGTAAACCAACCTTAACTCCAAAATTAGCATCCAACCTTAATCCATCATCATCCTCACACTCATAAAAAACCATAACCCTAAGGAAATTATTTAGAATAATCATTTTCTTGCATGTTAATCACTAGATCATAGGTAAAAAGACTAATGGATTCTCAAGGAGGGACCTTCTACAATACCACCTCCACCCAATCACCAACTCCCCATGAGGAAATGGTATGTGTAGACCAAGAAGAACACTCCCCTAGACTAAGGGAATTTTCTAAAAAAACTTATAATCAAGAAATGATGCAAAAAATCTTTGATGCTAGCAAAAATTACCTCATTATAGAACTCCCAGCTAGAGGGGGAAAATTTTCCTCTTTGATATCTCATAAATTAGGGGAGAAGAACCTTTTAATCCATCATCATCTACCAACTTCTTTCAAAATGTCTTAGGATAACAATCCAATCCTAACCCACATACCTTAATGAAAACATCACAATCATTTGATAATTTACCCCCACTTTCATCCCAACTAAGGGTTAGTATCCCTCCTAACCCTATGTCACTTATACATCCACTAATCCAACCACCTCAACACAATATTTTGCCACATCCATCCATACAAACTAAACTCACCACCAAGAACTTAATATATCTCAACCCCCAATGTCAACACAACCTAAACATAAACAATCATCCACCATATAGTAAAAATAAAAATGTCCCCTAACATAAAACTATCAACATCAACATAACCTAAACTTCAATAATCCTCCTCTAACACCTTCAAACCAACACCAACATTCACACCATCAATACTTTCACAATTATTAATCCAATAAACTCAACTTGACCCAAGAGTTGTAGAAAATAAAATACATGATCCAAGGGCTCCAAATTGGTCAAAAAAGGAGGACCTATAGGTTTTTGAACATATACCCATACCCATACCCATTTTACCAATCCATATCTATCCATTCCATTACCTAAAGATTATGAAATCCCCAAATTTAACAAATACAAGGGGAACGAGGATCCAATTGAACATCTCAAAGAATTTAATGTAGCATGTCAAGAGGTTTCCTACAATCCAATCAACCTAATGATACTTTTTCCTAGAAGCATTGAGGGCCAAGCCCTACAATGGTTCACACACCTCTCTTGGGGGTTAATAACATCCTTTTCTAATTTAGCTGAAGGGTTCCTCACCCAATTTTCTTACAATAGTGAACAAGAGGTAACCTTAGCTAAATTATACACAACCAAACAAAATATCAAGGAGAGCTTCACCATGTTCCTTGAATGATGGAGACACCTTGAAAGCAGATTCCCCCTCCAAGTTATTGAAAAGAAAATGGTAAACATATTTATTGAAAATCTACATCCAAAAATAGCCCTTCACTTACAATTACAATGTGTACAAACATCTTTGACGAAGTAATTGGAAAGGGTCTAGCTATTGAAAAAGCCTTAATTTTTTAAGGGGAAATCAAGATCTATAAAGACCAAAAGAATAAAAACCAACAATTCAATGATAGAATGGGGAGGTTGGGTTGTCTTCTCTAGTCAAGAATAAATATTTGGTTGGGGTGGGGAGAGTTTGGGACTATAAGAGAGAGGGAATACTGTGTGCAAGACCCCAAGTCATAGAGGGTCAAGATGCAAGAGGCTGCCCTAACTTACCTCAGCTAAGTGTAATGTAAGATAACATGAGGAGAGATTAACGAGGACCATGAGGCCTCTCAATTACTTTGTAGACTCGAAACATAGGAAGAGGCTAGGTGAGCCAGTTTTTAGGTCTAACACTATGCCTCAGAAAGCTCTTTGTCTGAGGATAGAAGTGCTATCTCTGGACATCAACGTGGTGCACTGGCATCTCAAAAGTGCATTGACATCCATACAACCAGACAATAGTGAAGATGAGATCAAACCAATAGAACTATCTAATGGCCTAGCTAATTAACTAAAGGGCCAAAATGATGTGATTAAGTAAATGAAATACTCTCTAATATTATCAAGAAAATATGCAAGAGTGAAGAGAATAAGGAGAACCTTTCCAAGGAATTCATTCGCTAGCTCATCCTTTGAGAAGCATGCACACCAACACATAGAAAGAGAGAAAATTTTGGGTGGTTGTATAGGGGTCTGCCTCAGTCAGACCCCCATCTAGGTATTTTCACCTCCACGGAAAGCTAAGGAAATGAGATAAAGGAAATAATGTATTAAAGGGAAAAGAAGCACTACAAAACACTGTCATGCTACTCAACCAAGTGATAAAGGAGAGGAAAGGGAAACTTACCACATCTACCAAGAGCACTCAAGGCTGCTTGGGGGAGAAAATGAGAGTACTCAATCCTCTACTGCAATCGTGTGGTCCCAAAATTTCTCTATTGAAGTGATGGAGTGTTGCTTTGGATACAATGGAATGCTTGGAGTGAGTGAAAGTGAGCTTGTGGAGTGATAGAATGAGTATTTGATATTGTTCGAAAGCTTTTGAATGAAGTGAAGAAGTTAGAATGCATGTTGAAGGGATGAATTTGAAGGAGGAATAGAGAAAAACAACCATATTCAGGTCAGTCGGCCAAAGGGTGTGTTACAACTTCACCCCCAATGAGAAGAGTAATGCCTCTACAAGTTCAACCACAAGAATCTTCCAAGGACGTAAGCGCGCTACACAAACATTTGTACATCATGTGTGTGTCCTTGAAAAAAATGCCTCCACTGACGCTCAAAACAAGCACCAAGTGGGATGCAAGCAATGAGCTTAGGTGGAATTAAGCCTTCAAACTTGGTTTTCTAAGGTAGATAAATGCAAAAAGGGGGATTTGCACATGGGGTGCAAATTCACTCTTATACATTTTTCCCCCACTTTAGCAAGCATGAATATTGATGAGTGCTCAGTAAAGTAGATCAAGAAAGAGTAGGGTCAAAAATGTATACCCAAACCATCAAGGAAGTAGACCATGATTTGTAAAACCTCAAGGTGTAGGAAAATAAAAGGACTCCATAGCTACTCATAACTATGAAGTTAGAAAAATAAAATGTCTTACAAGCCTACGGACCTACAAGGAGGCAACCCCCAAGATCTCTCACATGATGGAAACCCCATGAAATGAGTGCCTTATAGGCCCATATACCTACAAGGAAGGTATCCCCTAAAAAATATAGCATGAAGGAAAACCCAAGGAAGAAGACTTTGCAGAGTCAAGAAGTGGCCAAATATGCAAGTAGGTAGATAGTCACGTAGACCGTTGATGATTCAAAAATATTTCAAAGGGGTCCCTCAGGAACCCTTCAAAAAGAGAGGGGTCCAATCAAGGGATGCACTGTTTGAAAGGTAAGGTCTAGTCAGGTTTACCCCAAGCTAGATGTGAAGATATGAAATAGGTCTAGTTAGGCTACCCCCAATCTAGAGGTAAAAAGGGGAATGGAACAAGTCTAGTCAGGCTGCCCCCAGTCTAGATGCAAAGGAATCCATTCAAGGTAAAGAATTTCAAAGAAGGGTCCCTTGGGAACCCACTGGTAAGAAAAAGGGGTCCAGTCAAGGGATACACAGTTTGAAAGCAAATGTTCTTCTCTTCTCAAAGTGATCCATCATCAAGGAATTATTTCAAAAGATGTTCACTTCATCAAGGAATTTGAAAAGGAAGGATATGCCCCCATGCACTAGGAAGGTCAAAGTTGTTCCCACTTTGGAGGAAGGTCTTCAAGTCCTTTCTTTACAAACCCGTGATAAAGCAAACACATTTTGTTAGGGTTCCAAGTTGAGAATGTGATTCAAAAGAAAAGTTTGTGTGGATTTCTAAGAAAAGATTCATTCATAATGAATGCATTTTTTGAAAGTTGAAACGTTGAAGAAATATCATTTTTGCACCTAAGAGGGACAACTCAAGCAAAGAAAAGAGAAAGATAAAGAGAAAGAAAAAGAGGGAGAAAAATATAAATAAAGGGCACATGGGGGTCTAGTTTAGTAGGGCTAGATTTTCTTGAGATTATAATAATAGGTAACCATGGTGCAAGGTGAAAGATGATCCATCCCCAACCATATCAGGAGGAATGTGTAGAAGTTGAAAAACCAACTTCACAGTTGCCAAGAATCACCTGCATACAATCATTTATCACATGCAACAAATATTTTGAACAAAAATGGAGAGATGTTCTATAAACCCTCAGAGAAAATTTGTGCAAGAAAAAATCAGCATAATGGTTATTGAAAGTAATTGTTTTACAAATAATACAAAAGCGTTCAAAAAGGCAATCATGCACAACCCTAATCTTATCTTGAGAAAAAATAAAACTCAACAAGATAAGAATAATAATTAAATAATAATTAACCAAGGAAATAAAATATGCCTAAGTAAATTATCCTAAAGTGTAATTAAATAATTAATTACACCAACACCCCCCATAAGTATAACTTAGGGAGAAGCAAGTTATTATGCAAGAGATGAGTCCCGGCAACAAGGCCTGATCAAGTACTCATTTACAAATGCAATTCAAACTAAATCAAATGGGGTAAAGGAGTAAAAAACATGGGAACAAAACTCCTCCCCAAAATAGAATTCAAACTAACTAAGTGATTAAATATGAACTCCATAAGAGCCCCCAAGGACACCATCCATCACAAAGATACATGAAAAAACACCCCCAAAAGAAAGGAAGAAAGAGGCCACATAGCCCCCCCAGAATGAAGTAGCTCTAATAAGACTGAAGATATCACATCTCCTGAAAGAAGTGAGAGGGAAGAGGCCGAATGAATGCAATCTATGAAAATGAAGTAGGTGTAGCCCAAGATGTCTCCACAAAAGCAGGTGTGACCTCAACAAATGAAGAAGTCAAAGTAGGTGAAGACTGAATAGAAACCTCTAGAGATGGATGATCAATAGGATCCTACTGCATTGAAATAGAAGAAGCCAAATCAGTAGCCACAACAATAGCAACAAAAGGTGGAGAAGATGGAATGGAAGGCTTGAGAATAGGATCTAAAGTGAGAAAACCAATGTTTAAGAAGCCAAATCTTTCCTCTGAATGATGATGCACACTAGAAGTGTGAGAAATAGCTATAGGAATAGAAGCACCATTAGTAGCAAAATTGGTGAAGGAATACAACCGAGATGAGTGATCCACTATCCTAGTAGCAATAATTGCTCTACTCTCCAAGTCTTTGATGATAACGAAATTAGGTGTGAACTCCACAGATCTCTTAGTGCCTCCATGTGGGATCTGATAAATGGAAAGAAGGTTGTTTGTTAAGTGAGGGAAACACAAGACATCCTGAAATGAGTGGTCCCCAAAACTAATAGACCCATTCCTTGTAATACTCATGTAAGTGTTGTTTCCCATCAAAATGGGAGACATAGTGCAAGGCTCAAAGGAAGTGAACATAGACTATGAAGATTCCATATGATGAGATGCTCTTGAATCTAGAAGCCATCTCGCTGATCCAATATCTAAAGAAGCACAAAGAGCATGTCCCTTCATATATGATGAAGTATGTAAACCAATTGTTCCTATGTTATAATGTTATGAAGAATAAGAATGAGGAGAAGAAGATGATACATACATCCTAGAAGGAAAATCAATTGATGTTTCTAAAGAAGATGTTTCAGTTCATCAATGTCCTTCTTGTAGCAATTATGTTCTGCATGTCCTTCCCTCTTGCAATATGCACATGTAGTCTTCTCCTTCCTAGATGATTTCCACTTAGAAGAGGAGGATGAATCTGAGGAATCATTTTTTTTCTCATGAGGTTTGGAATCCTTTTATTTCTGTTTCTTTCCTTTTTCGGTAGAAGCCTTCTGATCTCTAGGCTCCTGTGATGCAATAAGTGCCTGTGATGAGGAAGAAGGTTTCACTATGCCCATTCTAGCTAACTTAGCTTGCTATCGAGTGAGAAATGAAGGAAATTCATCAAGAGATGGCATATTTAATCTCATACCAAGTGCATCCCTAGTGGCATAAAAGGTAGATACAAAAACTAAATAATCAGGTCCAAGCTTAGAAAGAATTGACAATATCAACTAAGAGTCTTATTTCTAAACACCACACTATGACAATTGCAATCTAAGAGACTTGACTTTGGTGAAAAAATCCTAGATGCTATCAAAATCCTTAGGATTTAAGCCAATAATCTCATTCTCTAACTAAAACCCTCTCATAGTATCCTACTTCCCAAACAAAGGCTCTAAAGTGGTCCAGATCTCATTGGATATTGTACAAGACTCAATGTGAAAAGGAAGGTCAGAAGAAAGAGATAGACATAATGTACCATAAGCTTCATCACATCTATTAAACCACTTTCTCTTTTCAGTAGCACCTGTAGGTTCAATTTTTGTTCCCATGGTTACCTTGTACAACCCTTTGTGTTTCAAATGAATCTCTATTTGTTTTTTCCAACCAAAATAGTTGAATGGAGTAAGGGGTGCAATGTTATGTGTATCCATGATAGAAAACAACAATATATACTCTCAAATAAAAAAACAATGCTCGTTGATCTCAAAAAAAATAGCCTGATTGCATGCTTCCCAAGAAAATAATTGAAAAGGTAAAGAATGATATCAAACAGGAAGATCAGATACCTGGTAAAAAAACTAAAAAAATAGGTTTGAGATTTGTGTAGAGCACCGAACTAGCTTTCGAATGCCTATTTTTTTTCAAAAAATAGAGTTAGGACGAAAAAGTTATGACTCTTGGAGTGAAAACAAAAACTTTTGGCTTTAACAAGAAAAAAAAGCATCAAAATGGAAAAATCAGAAAAAAAACCTGCACCATTGGATCCTTCGTCAAATCAGCTTTCTGGTGATATCTCATTTTCAAAAAAACAACTCTATTTTCCCAAGTTACGAGAAAATGAAAAAAATCCCTATAAAATGGTCTTTGCAGCACTAACTAGGGGAAAAAATCAAGCACCCTCCTTTTGACACTTGGTCCTGCATGTGACCGCCGGCTACAAGGGTTTAAAAAATCTGCCAATGGGAGGTCGACACAACTCTTGGTCATAGATGTGACCACCGACAGGCACTAAGGAGTAGAATGCCTAGTGGGGGTTGTAAGGGCTGGCTCCTGGTCTGTAAGTAGACCATGCGCATGGCTTGGAGGGTGTTGGCAAAGTGATGCTTGGGCTGTGAACGAGTGGAAAACGCTGACATAGGTTGATCTATGGTGGTTTCTAGGTGGCTAGATGGTCACAAGGTTGTTTTATATGGGTGGTGCCCAAAATCAAAAGAATTTTTTGATTTTTTTGAAATTTTTGCCTCAAAAAGCAAGTTGGGGAGGTCGTATAGCCTCTTTGGGTAATTTTTTTCCTTTTTTTCAAATTTCACTAAAATCAACAAAATGAAAGATGTTTCTAGGGTTTTTGGATGCATTGATTGCGATGGCGACTTCTGTTTGGCCCAAAAATGCATAGAAAAATTGCATACCCCTAGATCCACAAAAAAGGCCTAGCTTCAAACCCTTGCATAGAAAAAGACATTGTGAGAGAATATTTTTAGATCACAAACAAGTAGCAATAGGTCTAGAGCTCTGATACCATGTAGAAGTTGAAAAACCAATTTCACAGTCCCCAAGAATCACCTACATACAATCACCTATCACATGCAACAGATATTTAGAAAAAAATGGAGAGATGTTCTGTAAACCCTCAAAGAAAATTTGTGTAAGAAAAAATCAACATAATGATTATTGAAAGTAATTGTTTTACAAATAATACAAAAGCCTTCAAAAAGGAAATCATGCACAACCCTAATCTTATCTTGAGCAAAAAGACAACTCAACAAGATAAGGATAATAATTAAATAATAATTAACCTAGGAAATAAAATATGCCTAAGTAAACTTATGCTAAAGTGTAATTAAATAATTAATTACACCAACAAAATGCACGAAAAAAAAAAGTAAAAAGAAAAAATTGGGTCAGCATGGAAGGGAAGCCTAAATGCCCCCAACAGTTTGCATTGTCCCCAATTTATCAAAAATCAAGCACAAACACAGAAGAATGATGATACAAATAGAAGAAGGTTTATGACACAAAAACCACGCTTGTATCCAAGCACCAACAGGGGTGATGAGGGTAATCCAGGAACACATAGCATGGGTATGGGGGGAACACATCACAAAACACACATACACACACAAGATCAAGAAAAGGGGCCTCCTCCTAACATTCATTAGCCAAGAGGTCATCTACTTCCCACTCTAGATCATTGTAGGGGGAAGGAGGATGAGCCTACAATGGAGGGATGTTAAGAGGAGGAGCATCCGGTCCTTCCACAACAAGGACCAAGGAAGAGGGTCCCTCGAGGTCCTCTCCACTGAGCTCTTATGGATTCAAGGTTAGTGACTTAGCAAATATCATTGATAGGGCTAGAACTTCATCCATAGAATTAAACATGCACCCCACAAGGGTGTCATGTCTAGCTTCGGTGGATGGGACAGGTTGCACCTAAGGTTCACCACTAAGCTTGTCGAATGACTTAGGAGTGGTGACAAACTTAGGGGAAGCTGGGACTGGTTCCATCACTAAGAAAGAACAAGTTAATGTGAGGCTTCCTCGCAAATGAGGTAGACTCTTCTTGCATCCTTCATTGCTAGAAGGACCATTCTCCACCTCATGTTTCATAGAAGGGGATGAACTCCCCACAAACAAGGCTAGAGGTATGGAGCAAGAGGAAGAAAGAACCACAAGGGATACAACCAAAGTATTAATCATATCCATGGGCTTCAGGAAAGGCTATTTATTTGGAATGGACATCAGCAAAGGTGGCTCCACTAAAAGAATGATGAACACCTGTACCCATTTAGGGTTAGGGACATTTTTACTCACAATGGAAGCTGGTAGTAGTATAGGACTAGACTGGAGAGAAGCGAAAGGAAGGGAGGAAGAAGATGCTACAAGAGGCCCTAAATCAGGGGTGATCGTTTCTTCCTCCTTTCTTTGTGGGGTGGCCTTCTCAGCCAAGAGAGCATTTCACCAATGCTTGCGTTCATGTACAAGGTAGTTTATATGGCTCTTAGAGTTAGAGATTAGGATTTTTAAAGGCATATAAGGTTCCTAATCAACCACGGGAACATCCACCTTAGCTATTTCTAGTGGAGGGACAAGTTTCTTCACAGGAGAAGGAGGAATAGGCTGAGGATTGACAAGAGGAGTTGAATCAAGAGCCTCAATAGTGGGCTTTTTTCCACTCACTAACTTAGGAGTAGGGGTAGTAGGAGGCCATGGATCGAATTATCTATGAGAACCTTTCTTTCTACTATATAAATAAAAACACTATCTAGGGTATTCGTTGGGAAGGTTCACAATCCTAACCTTGGGCCTACACCAAGGAGGGATCATTGAACTTAGTGGGTAGCCACTAGGTTGACTCATCCAATACACTTCCCAAGAATGGGGAAAGGATGAGGTAGACCAGGAGGAGGTAGCCTTCTCTTTAACTTTATGATAGAGAGGGGGTTAAAGGAATCAATCACAGATTCCTGCTCTAGGTCTTGCTTGGAAGAACTCCTTGGTGTTCTGCTCCACCACCATAACCTATAGGTCCCTTTCCATGTTTAGGTACCTCTGGTTCTCCTGGCCAACCCCACTGCTATCACAAATTAACCAACAAATTCAATCTTGGTGCATTACTCTAACTCTTCCTTAGCCTTTAACCTGCCCTAAAGACTAACTATACCTCCAAAGTTTGAACTTTGACTTGCAAGGGTGTGGAGATGTTTTAACACATTGCTATCCATCCAATTTTGAATCTTAAGCATCCTCCTATCTCCATTTCTTGGTCACTTTCTTCAAACCCTCATTTAGGGTTAAAAAGGCTACTAGCCCAAGAGCCCCAATTAGGTCTCCTCTATGAGAAAACTTATTGTCTCTCACAATTTCTCCAAAGAACCACCAATCTTTCTTTGAGGTTCTTGCTTAAAATGGACACCTCTCAAGGATTTTCAAGGTCTTGAGTCTTCATTAGTTGTACAAGGCCTCAACCTAAAATTGGGAAAAAACTAGGGTTTTCAAGCCTTTTCTAGCTGCCTCCAATTTGCTAAATCTTTCACCTACCTAATGTGTTAATGGAGCTTCCTCCTAATTACCAAACCTTGGTAATACTTCCATCTACCTTCTCAAATAGGAAAAACAACAAAATTCAATCACTCCTGCAAGATATGTGCTCTGCACTCTTGGTCTTCCCTAGCCAGACTCTTCTTGGCTCACCTAGGGCAAGACTTTGCCAATAGTTCTTGCACTCACAAAACCCCTAAAACCTACCATATGTACACACATAGATTCTAGTCACTATTCCCAAAGGGCTGTACAATTTATACGGTGGGAAAGTGGTCTAGCTCTCCATTTTCTCAAGACTGCCTAGTTCAGACCAACAACAGAATGAAAACAAACTATTTCTAAACAATAGTTGAAAATGAATCAAAAAGGCTAATAGATGGAACATAGAACTTGTATTCTATCAACACTAAATCCTTCATTCAAAATAGTAATTAATTCAATCCATTAAAGCTCTACTTGAAGCAAAAATTAGGAAATAACCCTCAAAACACTGTTTTCCCTTCAATTTCACAAATTTACACCACAATGCTAATGCTTCCCACCTTGCTCTCAGGTCGAGGCACACTTTATATAGGGTACCTAAATAAATTATGCACTCTTGGTTGGACTTATTAGTCACATAATGGCAAGAGTTGTAAAATGCATTGTGTTTTTCAACTTTTTCCAATTTTAAGAAAACTAAGCAAGATGAATTTCTAAACCCATCCATCCTTTCACAACTTCTATCCTATAGATCAAACACACCTCTAAGCTATCTTCTCAATGGTCAAGATGGCATTCATGATAACAAAACAAAATTTTCATTCTAGGTTTCCTAATTTCCTAATGAAACTGCTTGTTGTTCCTTAGGTGCTCTTGCACTGGTCGCTTTCTTCAAACCCTCATTTAGGGTTAAAAAGGCTACTAGCCCAAGAGTCCCAATTAGCTCTCCTCTCCAAGAAAACTGATTGTCTCTCAAAATTTCTCCAAAGAACCACCAATCTTTCTTTGAGGTTCTTGCTTGAAATGGACACCTCAAGGATTTTTGAGGTCTTGAGTCTTCATCAGCCGTACAAAGCCTCAACCTGAAATTGGGCAAAAACTAGGGTTTTCAAGCCTTTTTTGGCTGCCTCCAATCTACTAAATCTTTCACCAACCTAATGTGTTAATGGAGCTTCCTCGTGATTACTAGACCTTGGTAAGACTTCCATCTACCTTCTCAAACAGGAAAAACAACAAAATTCAAACAGTCCTACAAGATATGTGCTCTGCACTCCTAGTTTTCCCTAGTCGGACTCTTCTTGGCTCGCCTAGGGCAAGACTTTGCCAATAGTTCCTACACTCACACAAACTCTAAAACCTACCATATGTACACACATGGAGTCTAGTCACTATTCTCAAAGGGCCATACAATTTGTACAGTGGGAAAGTGGTATAGCTCTCCATTTTCTCAAGACTGCCTAGTTCAGACTAGCAATAGAATGAAAACAAATAAAAAAGGCTAATAGATGGCACATAGAACTTGTATTCTATCAACACTACATCCTACATACAAAACAATAATTAATTCAATCCATTAAAGCTCTGCTTGAAGCAAAAATCAAGAAATAACCCTCAAAACACTGTTTTCCCTTCAATTTCACAAATTTACACCACAATGCTAATGCTTCCCACCTTGCTCTCAGGTCGAGGCACACCTTATATCGGGTACCTAAATTAGTTATGCACTCTTGGTTGGACTTATTAGTCACATAATGGCAAGAGTTGTAAAATGCATTGTGTTTTTCAAGTTTTGCCAATTTTAAGAAAACTAAGCAAGATGAGTTTCTAAACCCATCCATCCTTTCACTACTACTATCCTAGAGATAAAACACACATCTAAGCTATCTTATCAATGGTTAACATGACCTTCATGATATCAAAACAAAATTTTCATTCTAGGTTTCCTAATTTCCTAATGAAACTGCCTGTTGTTCCTTAGGTGCTCCTGCACCATTCTCCCCCTCTATGCACAAACACTAAGGAATGTGAGGAGAGATCAATGACACATTAGTGCCCTACTTCTAAAACTAAGCTTCATCCACCCATGTAGCCTCAGATTCATGTTTGTTCTTCCATTTGATAAGATGCTCCATGTACACCTTATGCCTTGTAGATTTCTTCACCCTTGACTCCATGATCCTTTTTGCCTATAGCTTGTTTGGAGTAGGTAAGGCTATGTTGCTTACATCCTTGAAGATATCCCTATTTTCCTAATCTAAGTTACTCACTGTTCCCTTATATCTGATTAGATCAGCTACATTCAACACTGGTGAAATCCCTAAATCTGCAGGTAACTCCACCTTGTATGCATTTTTCCCATACTTAGCTAACACCTTGGATGGTCCCACTCTTTTCATCTGCAAATTGGTTGATGTACCCTTCTAAAACCTAGATTTGTTGATGTGGACCATGACATAGTCTCCTATTGCAAATTGCAAATCTTTTCTTGACAAGTCTACCTTATCCTTCAACTTTTGTGTAGCCTCGGTGACTGTCTTCTTTGCATGCTCCTGAATCTCTTTCATGGTCTAAGTGAATTCCTATGCATGTCCACTCCTATTCTCCATAGCTCCAATATTTCTGAGCTCACACACACCTCTTGGGTGCATTCCATACACTATTTCAAAAGGACTCTTCCCTGTGGCCTGGTTCACACTATCATTGTATGCATACTCAGCCTGTGAGATAACCATGTCCCATGTCTGTCCATACTCCTTGGTTAGGAATCTTAGTAGGTTACCTAACACTCTATTAACCACCTTAGGTTGTCCATCAGTCTGAGGATGGTAAGTTGATCCAAAAGATAAATTGGTACCTAAGTTGCTCCATAGAGTTTTCCAAAAGTGACTCATAAACTTCACATCTCTATCTGATACAATGCTTAATGGCAATCCATGGATCCTCACAACTTCTTTGAAGAAAAGGTGACCTATGTAGCTAGCATCATGTGTGGTCTTACAAGGAATAAAATGACTTATTTTTCTAAACCTATCTACTACCACATATACACTGTCAAATCCTGTCTTAGTCTTAGGGAGTCCTACCACAAAATCCATGCTAACACACTCCCATGGTCTGTTGGGAATGGGGAGAGGTTAATACAAACCTGCATTGCTAGCTCCCCCTTTGGCTTTCATACAAACTACACACTGCTCTACATACCTCCTGACATCCCTTGGTAACTTGGGCCAATAGTAATACCTTTGCACTAGTTCCATTGTCTTGTTGATACCAAAATGACCACTAAGACTACCATTGTGCTTCTCTTGGATAAGATTCTCTCTCATAGAGCCTTTTGGAACACACAACTGATTTCCCTTGAAATACAATCCATTTTTAATGTATAATCAGAGTATTGGCTATGAAAATGATTCTCAAATTCAGAACATACCTTGTAAGCCTCTGAGAAGTCTTCATCTTCTCCATAGAGATCCTTGAAACTCTCTATCCCAATGCTCCTGATCTATATTTCTTGCACTGTCAGCAATCTCCTGCTTAGTGCATCTTCCACCTTTTTCATTTGTCCCTTCTTGTGTTTGATGGTAAATGTGATAGCTTGAAGATACTCCATCCATTTCAAGTGCCTATTGCTCAATTTCTCTTGAGTTTTGATGTAGCTAAGTGCTTGATTTTCAGTAAACACTACAAACTCTTTGGGTAGGAGATAATGCCTCCACTTTCTAAGTGACTGCATTAGAGCATACAATTCTATGTCATGGGTAGAGTACTTTTGTTTAGCTTCATTGAGATTTTCACTAAAGAAAGCCACAGGCCTGCCTTCTTGGTTGAGTACTCCTATTGCAACTCCACTAGCATCACATTCCACAATATACAACTTGTCAAAACTAGGCAATAAAATAATAGGTTGAGTTGCCACTTCTTGTTTCAGTTTCTCAAAGCCTTTCTCAGCTTCTTGAGTCCACTTAAACTTAGTCTTTAAGCCTCCTTTGATTGTATCTAGGACTAGTGATCATATGCCACTAAATTTTCTTATAAACTTCCTATAAAACTAAGAAAATCCATGAAAACTTCTTACCTCTGTCCCTATGGTTAGTGTAGGCCATTTTAGGATAGCTTCCACTTTGCTTGGTTCCATTTTCAATGTTCCTTGGGATACTACAAACACCAAATACACAAGATCTTGTATGAAGAACTCACATTTCTCTAGGTTGATGGCTAACTTCTCCTCTTGCAATCTTCTAAGAACCAACTCCACATGCTTTAGGTGTTCTTCTACTGTCTTACTAAAAATGAGTATATCATCAAGGTATACCACAACAAATATCCCTGTAAATTCTTTAAGCACTTCATTCATGAGTCTCATGAATGTACTAGGGTCATTAGAGAGGCCAAATGGCATCACTCTCCACTCATACAACCCATCATTTGTCTTAGAAGCTATTTTCCACTCATCTCCATCCTTGATTCTGATCTGGTGATATCCACTTTTGAGATCCAACTTGGTAAAGTATTGATCTCCTCCAAGACTTACTTGATCTCCTCCAAGACAATCAGTGCATAATCTCCACTTACTACCTTTCTTGGATGCTAAGACCACTGGTACTGCACATGGGATGATACTCTTCCTAATCAATCCTTGATCTAACAACTCCTGTACTTGTCTAGCTACCTCTAGGTTTTGATCTGGGGTAAGCTTGTAAGCTGCTTTGTTTGGAAATGAATCTCCTATTATAAAGTCAATTTGATGACTAATGGCTCTCTTTGGAGGTAAGGTTGCTGGTGTTCCATCACTAACTATGTCCTTGTACTTCTCAAGTATCCTTTGGACTGCTTCTAGTATGACTATTTTCTCAGTCTTATCTTCCTCTTTGGTTTGCATCATGACTACATATCCTTTACCTCCTTGATGTAGGTTCTTAATGAACTCTTTTCAACTTTCAATAAGACACTAGGGGTTTTTGATTGTCCTTCTTCCTCATCTAACAATGACTGCAACTGAAATGTCTTTCCATCCTTTTTGAATGAGATAGTATTTTCCTTTCCATCATAGATGGAACCTCTATCATACTGCCATGGTCTTCCCAATAGAATATGGCATGCATCCATGGGTAACACATCACAAATCAACTTGTCCTTGTACCCACAAATGGAGAACTCCACCGTTACTTGCTCATTGACAAGAACACTCTATCCTTTGTTCAACCATGTCACCTTATAGGGATTGGTGTGGGGTACTTTCTCTAATTTCAGATTCCTCACTGCCTCTTCTGAGATGATGTTATCCACTAAACTGAATCCATAATAACCTTACATACTTTCCCAAGTATTTTACATCTCACTCTAAATAAAGCTCTTCTTTGTTTTGGCTCTTCCTTAACCGGTTGTCTGATCAAAACTCTCCTATACATCAGATTCTCCCCCACTTCTGATTCAATGTGACTGACCTCTAGTGATTTAGCACTCATGGTGTCCTTTTGAGCATATGTCACTCTCTTCTCAGTGCTTGACGAAGATGCTTTCTCCGGGCACCTATAAGCTGGATGTCCTACTTGACCACAGTTGTAACACTTCATACTAGAAAAGTATGAGTTGCTTCTTCCTGCTTCTCTTCCTCTACTTGAACCTCCTTGAGGTCCTCTACCTCTATTATACCCTCCTTTAGAAGGTGTGTCACTTCCATGCTATGTGAGCTTAGACTCTCCCTGATTTCTTTGTTCAATCCCTCTACCTTGGTATCCACCTCTATGTCCTCTTTGATCTCTACCTTTGCCTCTACTCTTAGAAACTTATTCTTGTTTCCTCTTACTCCTCTCTTCAATCTTTATAGCCAATTGGTAGCATTGGTGCACTATCTTGGGACTTAGAAGAGTCATCTCCTCTTGAATGTTCCACTTCAAACTGTTAAGGTATCTAGCCACCTTGAGAATTTCATCCTCTGCCACATTAGACCTCATGGAAAGCTTTTGAAACTCCTCAGTATAAGTGTTCACATCTTGGTCTCTTTGCCTCAAGCTCTGTCTTTTCTTGTGTAACTGAATCTCATAATCATCTGGCATGTATGCTTCCCTCACCTTGGCAACCATTCCTTTCCAAGTGGAGATAGGCTGATTGCCTTCCTTTTCCCTCTTTGTCTGAATAAAATTCCACCATGTCAAGGTAGAACCTCTTAATATTTATTTGGAAACCTTCACCTTCTATGCTTCTATGACCCCATCACACTCAAAATGGTTTTCCATTCCCTCTATCCAATCCATGACTAGATCAGCTTCCATTTTCCCACCAAACAGTGGTATGCCTTCAAGTGCTTTTCCACTCAAAGCCTTCAATGCCTTCAAGAAAGGCCCTTCTTTCAAAATAGGGTCAGGTTCAGGGATCTTATCTTCCTCTTCAACCTCTTCTTTCTTTGGTATCCTTCCTTCAAACTGTACATCATTCAATGCTTGCTCAGTTTGGTCTATCCTCTCCTTTAATAGCCTATTTTCTTCCTCCTACCCTTCAACCATCTTGGCCAACTCTACATTTTTCACCATGATGGAAGAACTTTTGGACTCAATCTCAAACATACAATAGTCAATCCCAAATCTTTTTCTTGCTCTGATACCAATTTGATATGGAGGGGGTTGGAGGAATCAATCATAGATTCCTATTCTAGGTCTTGCTTGCAAGACCTCCTTGGTGTTCTACTCCACTAGTGTAACCTATAGGTCCCTTTCCATGTTTAGGTACCTCTGGTTCTCATGGCCAACCCCACTGCTATCAAAAATTAACCAACCAAGTCAATCTTGGTGCATTACTCTAACTCTTCCTTAGCCTTTAATCTGCCCTAAAGACTAACTATACCTCCAAAGTTTGAAATTTGACTTGTAGGGGTGTGGAGGTGTTTTAACACATTGCTATCCATCCAATTTTGGCTCTTAAGCATCCTCCTATCTCCATTTCTTGGTCACTTTCTTCAAACCCTCAGTTAGGGTTTAAAAGGCTACTAGCCCAAGAACCCAAATTAGGTATCCTCTCTGAGAAAACTAATTGTCTCTCACAATTTCTCCAAAGAACCACCAATCTTTCTTTGAGTTTCTTGCTTAAAATGGACACATCTCAAGGATTTTCGAGGTCTTGATTCTTCATTAGCTGTACAAGGCCTCAACCTGAAATTGGGAAAAAACTAGGGTTTTCAAGCCTTTTCTGGCTGCCTTCAATCTGCTAAATCTTTCACCAACCTAATGTGTTAATGGAGCTTCCTCCTAATTACCAAAACTTGGTAAGACTTCCATCTACCTTCTCAAATAGGAAAAACAACAAAATTCAAACAGTCCTGCAAGATATGTGCTCTGTATTCCTATTCTTCCCTAGCTGGACTCTTCCTGGCTCACTTAGGGCAAGAATTTGCCAATAGTTCCTGCACTCACACAAACCCTAAAACCTACCATATGTACACACATGAATTATAGTCACTATTCCCAAAGGGCTGTACAATTTGTACAATGGGAAAGTGGTTTAGCTCTCCATTTTCTCAAGACTGCCTAGTTCAGACCAACAACAGAATGAAAACAAACTATTTCCAAACAATAGTTGAAAAAAAATAAAAAAGGCTAATAGATGGCACACAAAACTTGTATTCTATCAACACTATATCCTATGTACAAAATAGTAATTAATTCAATCCATTAAAACTCTACTTGAAGCAAAAATCAGAAAA